>BQNB010055715.1:0-38988 GCA_026074375.1 Tanacetum coccineum
ATTATGTATATTAGCTTTTAATTGTTTGCTTAATTTAATTGTGTGTTTGTTTGTGTTTAATTGTTTTCTAATACACTGTTCTGGTTGATAACCTGATACGGCGTATCAACTTCCATTGGACACGACGTATCTAAATTTCATATCCAATACAGCGTATCCATTCAACAAATTGATACAGCACATTCAGATCCATTGGATACGGCGTATCGACCGTTTGATACAGTAGCAAAAGAGTTTTTCGTACTCGAACTTTAAGCTTAAAATTTTATACAAGCCTTTTTTCAACTGGTTCTACTGATAATTTTTTTGGTTATTTTTAGTAACAATGACAAAGGTAATCAAGGAAGAGTTCGAGAAACTTGAATCTCTAACGATCGGTGATGATTCATTCGCTTGTAATACATCACTTGAAATTTTTAACAAAGAATTCAATTAGATGTGCAGAATGGATGGCGATTTTTACCTATGAGGTTGAAATTTCTGGACTTGCTAGCATTCCCATGTAACTTAAATAATGAAGATGATACGAAACAACAAATAACACATGGATTTGATAATGATATGAAGTATGATCCATCTAATGTTGAATTATTGAATGGTTAGCTTTAAAATTCTATAACCACAAGACAATACATCATTATATGAAGAATGCACTATGGATTTATTGGACTAGAGGTGGTGATGAAGTTGAACCCACTAATGAAGAATCCTCTGATTCTGATGATGAAGATGAAGTTACTGAAATCTTCAGGACCAACACTAAGGTATTTGATTTCGATACACCTATGTGCAAAGCTTTCAAGGAATTTAATTATCTTTTACGAATCGATCCAGATTTCCATACTAAAGATATTAATAGATTTAAGACTTACAAAGAATATAAGGATGATTAGATATATGTGTGGAATAAAGACATACCATGGGTACATGAAAAACCATGGACAGACAATGGAGTATGGGAAGAACCCACCCTTGTTGAACATTATTGTGAACCATTCTCGTTTAAAAGTGGACATTCGAAATGACCAACTTGTAGCTGGAAAGATGATAGATATTGTAATGGTGGGAACTTGCCTGGAGCATACATATTTGGGAACACACTCCGTTACCAAGATTTAGAATGGTATGAAGCATTGGAGGATGGAAATCTTATAGAAGAAGCTTTAAAAAATAAAGCCATCTTGGAAGGAATAACTGACGAAGACGATGAATCAAGTAATGAAGGTTGGGGAAAATAGGACAACTTTGAGAATACCAACCGTGATCATGAAGAAAGAGAATATGAGATGGAACATAAATATGAAGAAAGATGTGAATCATTTAATGATACAACTCGTAATGCATCAGTTTGCAATATAAGAAGATTTGAGATGATCAAGTATTCATTCGGTGAAGACCAAGAGTATGTTGCTATAAAAGAACATGAATATGATGATTTGACAAGCACAAATGAAGATGCATGCCGCACGTACCAAGAAATCTTTCGTAGGATGGACGAAGGGTGGATGGTAACAAGAGCCGAGTGAGGAAAGCTGAAGAAAAAGTCTTACTTAAAGACTAGTTGAAAGAAAAGTCCTTCCCGGGAGACAACCCGGATTGTTATTTATTTTTATCGAGTCTGTCTTCCCAGACATCAATACGGCGTATCTGATCCATCCCATACGACATATTGAATGTATGGACATTATCAATCCTTTATATTTGTGCATTTAAAACTTTATTGTCAGAATTGTCTATACGGCGTATTCATGCACATGCTACGGCGTATTCATGCACATGCTACGGCGTATTTGGCAGACTGACCCGTATAGATACTTTTTACAGGTTTCTCCATATAGCGTATTCCAATTTATGGGTACGACGTATTGGTCCCCTGTACATTTTATTCTTTTTATTATTAATTAACCGTAGGATACCCGAGATAGGATTTTGAATGTTTTTCCTATATTTTGCACAACCTCGCTGGAAAAGAAATTGACAAAGTTGGTGAAATATCAATCGTCTGGAATCCTGTGTGTGTTGTAGTCATGCTAGTATTCAGACGCATTCACAACACACATTCTTGCTCATAAACTCAACTTGGAGAATCTACCGAGCAAAACATCATAGGAGTTTCTCGTTCTAATTCTTTTAATTTCCCGTTTTTAATGTTTTATCTATACAATGAGGACGTTGTATATTCTAAGTGAGGGGATGGGAATTAGAACGTTACTTGTCCTATTTTTCACATTAAAATGCTTAAATTAAAAAAAATTCAAGCACACTTTTGTGAAATTACTAGTTACATAACCTGCATACATAACCCTTATTAGATATTGTGAGGATTCAGCCTTATCCGTTTCCAGATGTTTACCTAAATTCCACAAAAATATGAGTGTGCTGGTGATGTTGTAGACTTTAGAACTTGGCTTGGTATATATATTCGAGACCACAATAATGAGTACTATGGATTTAGATGGAGTAACTTGTTTAAATTGGTAAATTTCTAGGATTACACCCAAAAAGCCTTTATATATTGTTTTATTAACTAACTACTCTGGTTAGTTAACCCCCGTATAAACCCTTTATTTACTTTCATTTTAATAGTAAGATACCCTAGAAAAACCTGTAGAGCCAATCCTTTAGGATAACACCAACTATTTGTTTCGTTACACCTTTACACCTTAGCCTACCATGTTAGATTAAGTCCATTTATCAGTTGCTAGTTGCTTAAAGTGTAAAGTATGTATTTCATGTGTCTTGTGTCATTTTCTATCTCTGGTATGGTTGGGAAATTTACACATTGCGATGGGAATGTAAAAAGTAGTCATAACTCATGTATTTTACTACCATCACAATTATTGGTACGTACGAAGAATGAAGAATCGTAGAAGAAATTATCCGGAGTTATTATGATCGTGAAGATGGTGAAATTACACCGAGATTCGTAGCTTAAAAAAATCAAAAAAATTAGAAAAATCGCAACAAAAAAGAGGAGGAAAGTTTGAAGATAGTCGGTTTGTTAAAGCTTAAACCAATGGAATTATTTGAAGGATCGACTATTCGTTGATACGTGGTTATAAATCAACGATGTAAAGTTTTGTATAAAGTGGTAGATATCGCCACTTGTCTTTGTAAAAGTATGTAAAGTATGGGATGATTGGGGAGTTGACCGTTACGGGAACGCCAACTTAGGTTGTTGTTTTTGATCTATGATCAAGACGTTTGTGTATATACTTGTTTCTTTATCATGGTAACGGTCAGGAAAAAAGTGTCTAGCAAATTAAACCTTATCTGTTTGGAATTAATCTATTTGCTTCGTAATTTTATTTAACAACAATTTATTTCCCTTTCCTAATCATTAACCTTGGGTTTTACTCGAATGAGGATGTGATCGAGTCATGCATGTCTATTCCGTCGTTACGGCCATGTATGCGTAACTCAACTGCCTTGTTGGTTTATTACTTTTGGTGAAAGTTAGAAGATCCATACCCTATACCATTCTTCATCCTAACCATTGGTTAAACTCGAATGAGGATGTGATCAAACACACATGTCTATTCCGTCATTACGACCATGTATGTGTGATTTAGCTGCCTTGTTGGTGTGGTACTTTTGGTGAAAGATTGTTAGAATGATCAACCCTAAGCCTTAAAGTAATAAACATCTCACAAGAAGATGATCAAACAATAGAGGATGCAGTCAAGACCTTATGTACAGGAAAAAACATATAACCATGAATAACTGTTAAAAGGCAAGTTTGTTTATCTTAGTGAAATGAGGTTTATCTCGCTCAGGCGGCATATGAGTCCTAGCATGTAGGCTCGGAGTACTTCTTCCTAAAACCTAGACACTAGAATCGGGTCACAATTAAACGCATCCGCATAAGCATCTTATTTGTGATTAAAATCTAGCTTAGGAGATTAACTAAAGGTGTCTTATTGAAACCCTAGCTCATAGTGCCCTTTTCCTACGTATGCTTAACGGCTCTTTATATACTAGTAGTCCACTGTCTGAGTCTTTACCAAAGGAATCAGTACGTTATTTGTTGATCCCAGGTCACCTGCTAGTCTAACTTGTTCACATAAACCAATGGTAAAGATAGGTTAATATTTGTGATCCTATTATTCTAGATATATAAATTGCAGATATGGAGAGCTATCCCAGACTCTTAGCCTACGCCCAAACAACATAAAGTTGCAGCGCATTAAATATGTTGGACTAGACCCCTGTTGAATGATAGTCGCTATTAAGCATGTAAACAAGTATAAATTGATAAACATAATCAACAACCAACGATAAATTAAGCAATCGATATAACAACCAAACATTAAACCTTCATAAACATAGCTGATACCTAAAGGTATCAGCCGATAGTCATTGTAAAAATACACATGGTATCATATATGAACGATTAAATGAGAAATTTAATCCGACGCGTATTGGTTGGCGAAGATTTAACAAGTGGTTTCCTATGATCTTGAGGCTATTTTCTAACCTTTTGTGCTATTCTATTCGTCTGATAGTCGACTTGGTGGTTTAGGGCTTCACTTGCATACCTAAAACTGAGTTTAGGGTGTTGTATTTATAGAGTCTGGAAAAGGGTCAATACGCCGTATCGGGCGATGTGGGATACGGCGTATTAGGGATTTCTTAGAGTAAGGACCACGGTTGATATCTTTTAGAATCTTCTAGTGTTTGACCTTCGATACGGCGTATTAAGTCTTCAGGATACGGCGTATTGGGTCTTTAATCCTTCGTGGTTATCTGTGAAGTGTAGGCACGGATACGCCGTATCTTCTTGATGGATACGGCGTATTGAGGTAAAACCAGTTGGTTTTTCTTCCTTGACCAAAGTATTATATGCGGCGTATCGTTGATGTGGATACAACGTTTTCTTAAAAGTCAGACAATGGTCTTTTAATTAAACAAAGTCTTGGATACGTCGTATAGGTCTAGAATAATACGGCGTATTTGTTGTAAGGTCAGTAGACTTTCTCGAACTCTTCGTTTAAGCTCCAAAATGCGTGCCTTCTAGCTAATCTTCACAAAGTACTCCATAATAACAGTAAAATATGTTAATGATGTGTTTTATACCTGAATTTATTATTTTAATCTTGTATTTCTCGCAATTTTCTACCCAAATCTTTATCCGTATGCTTAATCTTAAGTTTTGGTCTTCAACAGCATCATCAGGATCTTTATCTTCCATTTTTGATGTGATTTGTGGTTGATTTTTGATGTTTTTGGTACGACTATTGTGTTGTAACTGGTATGAGTGCATGTTTTTTAGTGTGTGTAATTTCATTAGTGTAAATGTGTGTGTAGTGTGGAGAGAAAGTAATTGTTGAGAATTGGATGAGAAGGGTGTGGGTAATGATCGGGGTGTGGTAGGTGTGTGAGGTGACATGACCAAAATGCCCCCACCCTTTTTTTAATTAGAAAAGTCTTTTTAATCTTAGCCTTTGATTGTTTTTAGATGAATGGTTATGTTAATCCCCCGATATCCAAGAAGAATAGTATATATATGAACCCTCCTCATTATATAAAAATTGTGCAATGTTCATTTCACAAACAATTTACAAATAAATATCCACATAATGACTTGGCATGTGTTGTGGTCCAATCATATTGCATCATAATTTATCTTTCTTCATTCTTACCCTCCACATCTAATTGCCAAGTCATTATGTTATATGTTTTTATAAATTGTTTATGGATCTAACATTACTCTATAAAATATTTCCTTTTAATTTCTTTACACCCCACCTCGTACCAGCTTGTTTGGTTTTGCACACCCTTCAAAGTTATGTATACATCGCCCTTCAATGCCACCTTCTGGTTACTTTTTCTAATACTCAAAGGTGCCAAGCCTTAACAGTACTTTTTGGCCATATCGTAACATTTTTGAACCTCTTGCCTTCACGCACATGCCAACCTGGTAGCTTCCGAAACACCGATTATGTCCTCCACGCAGCTACTAACAGAATAAAATACAAACTACATGCTTTTTACTATCAAACACAAAATATTAAAAAACAAAAAATCAATGACAATTTAAATTCCACAGCAACAAGCAAAACAAAAAACTTGTGCGAAGATATCTCCGTGCAAGAAAGCTTGGAGTTAAATGTAATGGAAGGGTTATGAGATGGTGAATGTTAGTACAAAAACCATGTAGGGGGCGAAGAAGTAGAATTTGATGTTGATCTTGTACTAATCCAAGTAATGAGATGGTAATCTGCACAAATGAGAGTAAACCGTTAGCCTTATCGCGGGGCGGACCCCACGATTAAGCTCTGGTGTGAGAGTAAGTATACATGTTTGTTAAAGAATCAGAGAATGTCAGAGTATGTGTGTGTATTAATTGTCAGACAGAATATAACTCTTTGGGGTGTGAAATGACCCCTATTTATAGGCAAGCCTAATACTAGGGTTTCCTAGTATTTCACTTGCAACTGTTAGTAGCCGGAGTGGGTCCCTTGTCGGGCAAAGATCCACGTGTAATCGTGTCTGCGGACGCGAGTATTCTTCCGCGGTCAGTGTTCGTCCGCGGAGGTGCAATGGGTACGGCTTTGAAGATACTCACGTGCGTCTTTGAAATATCCGGAGCGTGACCCTTGTCAGGCTTAGCGGTCCGGCTATTCATTGTATTGGGCCTGGGCCCATATGCGTATATTATGAACTAAGCCCGGTAAGCTTGGTGCTCATATTATACGTCATCAAGTCCCCCCAGTCTAGCTTGCTTACTGTACGTGGTACAATTATAACGTGCGGTGAGCGTTGCTAGACTTAAGGTTCCATGATCAAATTTTCGTTTACTCCTGCCCTGTTCCGCGTTCTTTGTACCATTTTGGCAGTTTGTCGTTGGTAACGTGGACTCTTCTTGTCCCTTTATCTTCTGCATGATTTGACCGCCTGGGTCCCATATCCAGCTGTTATCATCATCTTTTTACTCTACCTTTGCATCGTTGATTGGGAAGTGTCTTGGCACATGTCATCATCCTACCGTCTCTTGACTTAAATATACCATGAGTATAAATAGTTGATTCATGCCTTACTGTTTCTTTTTTCATCTCTTTCATTCTTCCACCATTGTTGATAAATTCCAAGGTTTTCTTAGTTGCACAGCCTCCCCTATTCTACCAGTTCGTTTTTATTCAGGTTAATCTCTTTGCTTCTCTTTTATTATGGGCAATATTACATCTCTCAAATGTGTTCTTACACAAGAACATCTTGATGCCATTTGTGCCAAATATTTTGTTCCCGAGGAAGTTCATCCTCAACTACCAAGCTCTGATGCCACTATGCATGAAAGACCAACTGGTAAAATTGGAATGTACACCCGATTCTTCGATTATGCCAACTACCGTATTCCATTTTCTACCTTCTTCGTGTCTGTTCTCACCCATTTCCGCATTCCGTTTTCCCAATTATCCGTGTTTGGATCTGCCAAGGTTTCTCATTTTGAAATCTTGTGCCGCGTTTGCAATATTGAACCTGATGTTAGTCTGTTCCGCTACTTTTATACGCACAATTATAAAAATGGATGGTTTGGGTTCACTAAACGCCCGAACGTCCGTGCTTGTTATTCCAAGAATTTAGATTCCGTGAAGAATTGGAATGATCATTTTTTCTGGGTTGATGAGTTTGTGGTTCCTGCTAATGCTCGGTTTAGTTGGTTTTCGGGTTCCAATATTGTCAAAGATCGAGCTCCTGCTCCCTCTGAATATAATGTGGAGCATGTTAATACCCTTATTGCTCAAGCCTCTCCGTTCCTTAGGTTCCCGGAAGAATTTCTTTGCTGGGTTGGCATAAGCCGTAATTACCTTTTGAATAAAGATACTTATCCCCGCTTTGAGTATGAGAACGGAGAGGGTGGGTTCTATTTTCCGTACGCACTTTGATTATTGTTTATGCTTTTCCTGTTTTCCTTGTTTCCTTACCCTTTTTCCCTGTTGTCTTTTGCAGAGATGGATTTGAATGCCTTTATCCGTACTGCTGATCCCCGTAAGGTGAGGATTGTTGAAAGAGCCAGAACTGAGAATGAAAGGCCTATTGTCACGGTGGCCAAACATCGCACCGTGACCCTACTTCCGACCTCCGTGGTTCGTTCCTCCGGAGAGTTGTCGGCTAGTGTGGAGAGGGAATTTGCTGGAGATGCAAGTGTTGGTGATGGTGGGGATCAGGGGTTTGATTCCGTTGGTGGTCAGGATGATGTTGAGCCCACCGCGCCTGTCACTGAGCCTGTTGGAACTGAAATTCCTAGGCCCAAGCGTTCAAAGAAAAAGAGAGTAACCCGTGAAAGTGAAAGAATGCCTGCCGCTTCCCATCCACCCAAAAGATTAAGAGCTGATTATGGGACTACTGGTGGTTCCGCTACTGGAGGTAAGTCTCCTAGTGTTCTTAACAGGTTGCTCCAAGATTCTCGATTAACGGTAGAACAGGGTGTTCCAGCTCTTCCTACCTTACCCTTTATTACTTCCTCCGTGACAGCTTCACCTTTGGAGGAGGGCGAAGACCGTACTGACTCCGCGACTGGTCATTCCTTACGAACTATAGGTCCCTCCGTAAGGTTCGTAGTCCTCTATGATTCTTCTCATCACTCAGGCGCTAAATCTGCGGATCCTGAAGTTGATTCTCTTGTCAGGTCTGCTGCTCCGATTATGACTGAGGCTACCACTGTTGCTACCGTTGCTACCACAGTTGCTATTCCTGCTAATGTTAGCAAAGATAAGAGTGCGCCGCATCCGTCCATTTTTGGTTCTTCTAGCTCCTCTGAGAAGACGGATCGTACTCTTAGTCTTTTTACAAGGAGGTCAGGTAGTGGTTTTGATGCCGGGAGCATTCGTGCAGAGGAGGCTATGGGTGCTGGTTTGGAGGAAACCTATGTTCCTGAGTGGACGGTGACCAGGGGTTTTGAGCTTAATGATGGGCGTTTGTGTGCCAATATGATTGATCACTTCACTCCTCCTGCTTTCTTCAAAACTGTCCGCGGAATGGAGCATGAGCAATTATTTACTGAGTTCAATGTATCAGCCGCACGCAATTTGAGTTTGAGCTCCGAGGTGAGGATGCGTGCGGAGTATAATATTTTGGAGAAGAGGAAATGGAGATCTCTTGCGGAGGAGAAAGATATTTTGTTGGAGGCGAAAGATAAGGAGATTGAAGACTTGAAGTCCCAATTACTTAAGGCAAAGGAGGAGTCTGCGGAAGTAGCCCAACTCCGTGCTCAGGTTTCCGGTCTTGAGGCCACCGAGAACTCACTTCGAGGCGAAGTTGCTTCCACCAAGGACCACAACGTCCTTCTTGAGCAAGAATGTAATTCTTTAAAGTTAAAAGTATTACTTCACAATCATCACACCTAACCATGTCTCAAAAACCAACTTCTATTTAACAATACATCCTACTCCGCCCCTACATTAAACCACAATCCAACAAACATTCCCCCAAACCACCCCCCCTCCCCCATACACCCCACCCCACCCCCCCCTCGCACCGTCTACGAACCACACGGACCCTATCCCAACGCTCCCTTCCCTCCGAGTCAAGCTATCGCGCGCCTATTTTGACTGCCCGCGTATCAAGTTCTCTACCTCTGCGTACCTCAGGCGACCTGGAATCCTCTCATATTGCGTCGCTATAAAGATCATCGTGCTTTTTAACTTTATGCGCAGTGTCACGCTCCCCGCCTCTGCCACTGCTAACAGCGTGCTCTGGCACTAACACACAAATCGTACTTGCCTTCCAGCAATCGGCCGCACTAGCTCTTTCCACATGACTTAACTATTTTTTGCGCGTACATAATTTTGAGGAGCTTCCTCTCACTTACTCCATCACACGTATCTACTCACTACACTATTTCCTGTCACCTACGGGTGGCGTGACCGCTGGCTCGGAGCTCTCTTTCCGCAGGTCACCACTGCCCTTGTCGAAGTGGCTCGCTATGTATGCTCGGGGCTACGCACTTGATTCTAGTTAGAGCGCTAGTTTTCATGACCGCTCAATACTTGTCATGTCGACACACCATAGAGGATTCTCTACGGCTTCGCTACGCGATCGGTATGAGTCGGCTACGCTTACACTCACGATGTCTGTAGCCGCGAGTGTCCAAGTCCGAGATCGCTACAGTTACAGCACCTGTCACTCCTACGTCGTTGCGGGGCTAGCCCAATCGTTGCGTGCCCACTAACTCATGCGGCGTTGACACGACGCGAGCTGGCTCAGGTTAAAGTGCCCTCCTCTACTAGACTCCCTATAATCGCAGCTCTCATACATGGACGGCTCTTGTGTACATGCCCTCTCCTCTGGCGCTGCGCTCTATCTCTACGACTATATAGAGACTACTAGCAGGAGGCGCCCACAACCGCCGCCGGGGTCTTGAGCCATAGGGCATACGCTAGGCCCATCGCAAGCGTTCTGACTGAGCTGCTTGTCAAGACTTATTCCCCCGCGCCCCGAACTCGCGGGGACTGCCGATCCTGTGCTATCGATTCACCCGATAACACACGTCGAGTCCATACACCGCACGATACACATGTATTCACATTTCGATCTCTTCCTGGTAACTCTATCACTGATCTATCGAAGGCTTGCAGCAGCTGCGCGATATTAGGATTTCTCCCCGTTTCGATGATGTCGTGGCTGAACACCTTAGGTATGCTATCGATCGTTCACACACGTATGTCATGTCACAATACTAATCCGCGTCGTTAGCTTCTATCCACTAGCCAGATAGGGCTCGTTACTGGCGCTACGCAGCCACGCCCTTATCCCCCGTTGCCACACAACTCTTGGATTTTCGCGCACCGCGCGGAACGGTGCGAGCTCTCTATCGGATATAAGTACACATCTCCCTATTGACTCCCGTCATCCCCACTATTTCGCTAACGAAGATGGTTACTGACTCATGGGATGAAGCTTCTTGTGGTTAAGTGTCTTAATTCAACTGAGTACATGGAGGCTCTTGGGCATGCTTTTGGCCGCGCTATAGAGAAAGGAATGCAGGAGGGCCTAGCCGCAGGGATTGAGCATGGACAAGCTGGCAGATGTTTGACTGATCTTGAAGCGTATATTCCCTCCACGGAGGCTGATTTTAATTCTGCTATCCGTGATCTTCGCGACCGGAACTTTCCGCTTCTTCAGGAGCTTTCCAACAAAAAAGATGCCAGCACATGGGATATTATGGATCTTCTCCGTTTGGATGATGCCGTGGCTGAGACCTTAGGCCTGACTGATCTTCAACCCGATGTGAGCCAGCTAATGGTTCTTGTTCATAATAAGCAGCATAGGGTCGTTATTGGGAGTCAAGCCTTGTCCGTTGCTTTGGATATTTGCTGTGGACGAGTGGAGAAGATGGAAAGAAATGTTATTGAACATCTCCCCTTTTTGAAAGACGTATTTGTATCCATCAATGATCGTTTTCGTAGAAGACTACGACAATCCTGATTTAGCGGATGAGGTTCCGGAGAACGCTACCCTGGGGTCGAAAAGTGAAGGGAACATCGATGCTTCAGCCAGAGGTGGCATTACGTTTTCTCAATTGGATGATGAAGCTAGGGATGTTGTTTTATGAGTGTGTTTGTTTTTCCCCCCGCGGTCGCATGTGACCTTGCGGTTTTTCTTGTAATTAAAATACTATGGCTACTTATAATTCGTCTTGTTATGGTGTTTCTCATACCGCGGCCGTATGTGGCCCTTTTGTTGCGGTACTTTGTATGTAACCAAGTTTGCAACACTTTTTGGACATATCCGTTATATATAAATGTTGTTGCTATCTTTTTATATCACGTGTGATACTTTTAGTAGGATAGTCTTGTTTGGATATTTTGTGGGGTATTTTCCCGGTACTGGGTTTGCAATACCTCTTACGTACTTTGAGCCAATTGTGAGGTTACTCATCCTTTTGTTATACGGAATAACATTAATGGAGACGTGCTCCGTGTGTGCGCGGCTTAATCACAATAAATGACTTTGCAAAGTAATGGAATTTTTTTCAAAGCAAATTTTGTGAAGGTAGCTAATCTTCACTTTTTTCATTAAAATTAAAATCATATTACACGATATTTAAAAACTACTACACGGAATAAAATAAAAATGCTCTTCCCATCACGGAGTCCGTATGGTTAGGCTGCTTACACTTTGTATATATAACACTTCTTGAGGTTGCACACGTTCCAGGTTCTTGGTACTTCTTTTCCGTTGCAATCTTTTAATTTGTATGATCCCTTCCCAAGTGCTTCAGTGACTTTGTACGGCCCTTCCCACTTGGGTCCTAGCTTTCCAGTATCTTCTACGCGGCTTGCTTCGTTGCTCCGGTACACTAAGTCTCCTGGCTTGAAGCTTGTATTTCTAACTTTGGTGTTGTAGTATTTTTCCATTTGCCTCTTGCTTTTTGCTTCTCTTATTGCCGCTTGCTCTCGCTTTTCTTCTATCAGATCTAAGTTGATTTCCAACGCTTCATCATTTTTGGCAATGTCTACTTCCGCTGTCCTGAACGTGGGCATTCCAATTTCCGCTGGGATGACAGCTTCCGTTCCATAAGTTAACGAGAACGGGGTGTCCCCATTACTGGATTTGATCATGGTACGGTGTGCCCAAAGTACGTGAGAGATTTCTTCCAACCAGTTCTTGTTTTCTTTGCCTAGTCTTGCTTTTATTCCTTCCCCCAGACTTCTGTTTGCTCTTTCAACCAGTCCGTTCGTCTGAGGGTGTTTTACGGAGGCAAAATGTTATTGAATGCATAATTTTTCGCACCAATCCTTGAAGGGGTTATCTCGAAATTGCTTCCCATTATCAGATATGTTCTCCCATATGAATTTTTTGACCTGGTTTCCCGTGATAGTTGCTACTGGTTTTGCTTCTATCCACTTGGTAAAGTAATCCATGGCCACTATTAGAAATTTGACTTTGCCGGGTCCTTCCGGGAAAGGCCCAGCTATGTCAATACCCCATTTGTAAAATGGCCACGGAGATGTGATAGGATTTAATTTTTCCTGCGGATTTCTTGGAACGGGTTTGTGTACTTGGCATTCCTGACATGCTTTTATAAGCGCCCTTGCGTCCTTGTGCATTGTTGGCCAGTAATAACCGGTCCTAGCCCACGGCTCAAACATTATTTTGGGCTTATTGGTTTGTTAATCTCGTTTTTTCTTGTTATACATGTTAAACAGGTTAGTGAGCTACCAAATCAAGGCTTACATAAGCTCCAAGCTCAATTTATAAGCTTAAAAAGTTTGGTATTCTTCGTGGAGGTTTAGTTCATTTTTTATGACCCACGAAGAAATACATGTTATTGGATGTTTAATCTTCAAATATCATCTTAGTATTACATGTTTCTACCTTATTTTCGTGGATAAAAAGCTTATTTGGCTTGATTATGCTTAATTCGCGCTTATGTTCTTCGTGGAGGGTTGCTTAAAATATCATTTTCTAAGTGGAGGTTTGACATAAAGTAGGGACAAGATCTGGATTTTGAGGAAAAAAGTTAGCCGGCGGGTTGACCAAGTCAAAGGCGGGTTGATTAAAATAATCAAAATATAGCCGGCGGTTTGGCCTGAAAATGGCGTTTTGAAAATGGCGATTTGAGAACGGCTGTTTGAAAACGGCGGTTTGGTATTATAAGCAGCGGGTTGATGTTATAGGCGGCGGTTTGAAAATGGCAGTTTGAAAACGGCGGTTTGAAAACGAAGGGTTGCTTTTATACACAGCGGTTTGGTCAATTATAGGTGGCGGTTTGGTATATTTTTGGCAGCGGTTTGGTCACAAAAGAGGCGGCGGTTTGCTCATTTTTTGGTGGCGGTTTGGCACATTCTTGGTGGCGGTTTGGCACATTCTTGGTGGCGGTTTGGCACACTCTTGGTGGCGGGTTGGCTTATTTCATGGTGGCGGTTTGCTTACTTTTCTAAGTAAAATTCTTATTGGTCATCTTTGAACTTTGGACTCTAAACGACACAACTTAAACCTAATCAAAACATCAAAATAAACCGTAAACAAGGACTTAAAGGACATTAATCTTACAATAAACAAACCTTAACATCAAACGATTATTCATTCACGGTTTTTCTAGTGATTTTGTAAAATCCCGTTAAACTTTTTATCGGTTTAAATCATAGACTTGTAAAATCCCGTGAACGTTAATTGGATTCAAAACCACAACATCAATCACTTAATCTACTTAAGATCCTTAATTTCATTTCACACATCGAATTTCAATGGAATCTTTGAATTCTAATTTACAAGAGAGAGAGTTGCATCAGTTGCAACTAATGCAACACAAAGCAAAGGAAAGTTGCATGAAATCTTTTCGACTACTTCAATCACATCTCCAGGTTCTTTCATACAATGAATTAAAAATCAATGAATGTTTAGAATGCACATTTAAGACACTCTTTCAACAAGATGTTCAGACTTTCACAGGCTCAATGTTACTTCACTTGGATCAACTAGAAAAACAACTTGGCAATGAAGAATTTCAAGAAACTAGATCCATAGATGCTTTTAAAGCACTCAAGAGACAGTTTCAGCTGCTCATCAGTTACCAATACAATTTTGAAGAATTTCATGAACTAATGTTACGCAAGTACTTTCTAGCATACACTCAAACCGAGGTTCAACAATTCCGTAATTCATTGATCCAACACATGGAATCTGTTAAGAAGTCCATTGATGAAAGAGCACAATGTCAACGAGAGTATGACTGCAGGATGAATGACAGACAAATGCAGTCAAAAAAGAAAATGAAGTTACTGATTCAAAAAGTTCAGTCAAACACCGTTTATGAATTGAAAGTTGATTCAGTCGTCATTGAAAACACTTGTTCTAGGAAAGAAAACGGTACTTCAGTGACTGCTTCTAGCAAAAAAATAAAGGAAAGCAGCTTGGATTTTGCAACAAAATATGTACATGCAATCAGATACAAGATGTCTAATTCAAAAGAGAGAGAGCTTCAACATACGCAAGTGCTCATAAAACAAAGGCAATCCAACTGCATGGCATGGTTTGAACAACTCGAGATACATCTTCACGCTCTATATTGTAACACCCCCAAAATCAGGTAGCAGCGGAATGGTAACAATGGGGTGCTACTTCAAAGTACAACAATCAAGGTATAGGAAACGACCATAAATGGACGTTTAAGACAAGATTTCATTTGATGCCATAGCAAAATATTAGAGTTAATACATTAGGTCCCATAAGTTTTAAAAGTCATAAACCTTCTTAATTAAACAAAGCTTCATAATACCAAAAGATGACTTAAGTTTTTAAGGATAATAAAAGTTTCATAAACTTTAGATAAAACACAGAATCCGTCTTCATTGATATCCGCCACGGCTCCCGTCCAATCTTCATACTCTAGGACCTGAAATTACATGCTAAAAGTCAACACAAAGGTTGAGTGAAATCATAGGTTTATCAGTAAAAAGGGTGGACCACAAGATCGAAGTAATAGTAGACTCTGAAACACATTCAGAAGTCCAAAACGTTTATTATTGCACTAAGCTCATGACACCGAAGCCTTAACGTACTTCAATCAATAGATTGGATTGCCCCACAAAAGTAATATAGGATGCTTGCCAACACCCGGACACCTCTAAATGTTAAATGCACCTGATCAAACTAGTGACCCAAGGAAAGGTGGGGATTGTCAGTCCCGATAGATCTATCCATAACACTAGCGCTCACTATAATAGCAATTGACGGTTCATGATAAATAGGGACTTCACGGCAATAAGGTAACTTAGGCATTAATAATCAGGCAGTAATCTGGATAGCATACACTTTGAAAAACACTTGTGTCCAATAGTAAAACAAGCAATGTAATTCACCCCGTAGATTTTGTAAAACAATTGTAGAAAAAAGGGCTATGAACTCACCTCGAGTGAATAGTAATCCACAAAGTATTTCACAATAGATGTTGGGAATTATATTTTCAGTTGATAAGACAAAACACGAATGAAACAAGATGGAAACATAAAGGACCAAAGTTGTAGTGTATAGTCGTTCGGGCGGGCTTTAAGATTGGTAGAGGGGGGGTTTGGTGTTAATATATATAATGTTCGTTGGGAGGGCGGGATCACTGGTTTGAGGTTTGCAGTGCTTAGCGGCGTGTCGCCTACACAGTTGAGGCCGACTGTGGTGGTTTTAGCACGTGGGTGTGTGTTCGGGGTGTTAGTTGTATTAGGTGGTGGATTTGTGTGGTATGGCATAGGGCGTAGCGGGTGTGGGTTTATGATGGTGTTCGTTTTTATAGTTTTTTTTATTTTTATGGGGGTGTTGGCGTGTCAGGGGGTTTTTATTGGGGCGGTTCGGGCGCGGGGAGAAGCCGGGTCGCGAGGGGAGGTAGGATCGCAAGGAGGTGGTTGGCGTGGGTGATTTTGTGTTAAGGGGGTTTTGGGGTGGGGGCGGTGGTTGTGGGAGGCGGGGTAGGGGCTGGTTATGTTGGTGTCGGGGGGTGTGGGTGTGTGTGGGGTTTCGAGGTTTCGGCGGTGGGGTGGGGTTGTGCGCAGGGGGTACGTGGGAGGAGGCAAGGGATATGAGGCGCGACCAAGGACAGGGAAGGGGGAGGAGGGAAAGCAGGCGGTGGGAAGGGCAGTGGTGCCTCGAGGCTGACAGACTCTATCATATTTATAAAGCGGGAAAGCACCGGGGAAAGAAGCAAAGAAGGACAGAGGAAAGCAGGGGGCGGGGACGAGCAAAAAGGGGCGGAAGAGACGGGACATGGACGAAAGGGAAAAGAAAAAAGAGGAGAAAAAGGAGTTTGGGCACGGGCCCACGCGTCGGGCCCCGGGCGCATGATGGGGGTCCCACCCCGCGCCGCGCAAGGGAGAGGCGAAAGCGGGAGGGATGGCAGGTGCATGGCCTGGGAATGACGGAGAGATTTGGGGCGACAAGGAAGGCGGGAAAACAGGGGAGGGGGGCACGGGCGGGCGGCGGGGGGAGGGGAGTGCTGTTTTTTTTTTAAGGATGGGAGGCCCACTTGTAGTTGGAAACATCTTTTTATAGGGGTCTAGAGGGGAGGGAAACAAGACACAAGAAACAGAAGGGCAGGGGGAGCAGAGAGGGGGGAGGGGAGGGGAATGGGCAGGAAGGGGAATAGGAGCGACCCGACTCTGAGGGACGGGGACAGAAAGAGTGCAGTGTAAGACAAGGAGAGGAAGCAACGATCTATATGTGGGGAACGAACGGAAAAGAAAAGACAGAAGAAGAGAGAGGAGAAATTTACGAATCTATAACTCAGGCGATAGTGATAAAAGGAGAGAGTATGTTAGGAAAAAGGAGTGTCAAAAGGAAAATGGAAGACGCGGGCCGGGGCACGGTGGGCAGTAGGACGGGCGAGAAGATACGAAAAAGCGGGGAATGCGAGGGGGAGACCCAAATTTTGAGTATGGCGGGCAAAGGCGGGGAAAGGGAGGAGGAGAGGAGTGGAGGAAAGCGAGGAAAACAAGTGGAAGAAAAGGGGTCAGAAGCAGACAGCGGAGAGGAGTGGAGAGGGCACGTTGGATAAGTAGAGGAGGGAAAGGCGATTGCGGGTTTTATGTGGGAAAAGGGGAAGGGAGAGCGGAGGAAGAGAGGAGCAAGGAGACGAGGGAACAGCAAGACCGATAAAAAGGAAAGGATTTTGCGAAAAAGAAACCGAGATTGTAAAAGAAAGAAGGGGAACGACGAACGGGGCGGATTAAACAAAGAAAGAGGGAAACAGGAGCTGACGGGCAAGGCCGATTCGAAAACAGGCGGATTATTCGTTGAAAGCTTAGGCTGTAGAGCTGATAAAGAATGAGTCTTCAGGACAAGTGACAGAGCAGCGGGAAGTGCAGGGGGAGGGGAGGGCGAAATAAAAAACAGGTCAGGGAAGAGTGGGGACAGGGACGCGCCGCGAGGTGAAACCAGAGTGGGGATCAGGGGGAGAAAAAGGGAGGGGTGACGGACCGGGGGCCCGGCCCGGGGGGGGGGGCCCGCTAGGAGCCAGCGGGCCCGAGATGCCTCCGCCGGTTTTTTCCTCTTTTTTTTTTTCCCTTCCTTCCCCCTCCCCCTTTTTTTCTCTCCTATCCACTTTCCCTCTCCTCTTCTTTTCCCCCCCCCTGCCCTCCTTTCATTCCATCACTCATAAGTCCCCCTTATTTTCCTCCCCCCCCCCCCCTCCTCCTCCTTTCCCCCTCTTCTCTAACTCTTCCTTTCCTTCCTTCTCTTTCCCTTCCCCCTCCCTCTCCCCCTCCCTTCTTTCCTCCTTTTCCCTTTCTCTTTCCTTCCCCTCTTTCTTCTCCTTCTCTTCTCTTCACTCCTTTCCCTTCGTTAATTTTCTTCTTTCTTTTTCCCTCCCTCTTCCCCCTTCCTGCAACTTTATGCCCCTCTTTCCCTCTCTATCTATCTCTCCTCTTTCTCAATTTCGAGTACGATCGCGTAATTAAACGTTATATCATATTTTTGATGGTTTAAAAAATATCACTTTTGTAATGAATTAGTTAAATTTTATAAAAATAGTTTTATAAAAGTATTTCTCGTCGTAAACTCGTAACTAACGTATCTTTTTCGTTATAAATCGGTTTTTCAAGTTTCTTATCATTTTGGAATCGTCATGAGGCGTATTATTTTTATATAATGTCTAACCTACTGTATGAGGTTGAATTAAAACAGCCCTTATATGGCATTTGTATACTTTTAATCATAACCTTCTTAAGTAAACTTTAAAACCCTAATTCATACAAAATCATGTTCATACTTAAACCATATGTTAACATACTTTTACATTCATTTTTCCATGATATATATAACCATATGACATAAGAATAAGTGCATAATTTCATAAACATAAGTGAAAACTCTTTTTACATATTAAAAATTCCAAGTGGTGATATAGCCATAAAGAACATGTTAAAAACATTAAAAATGATGAAAGTAAGGCATGAAGGTTTTAGTTAACCTTATTATGATGTAAGATGATGAACCAAGTATCTAAACCTTTTGTTTAGATATAAAACCCTAGTTCGCATTTTTAAAACCGTAGTTTCACTTTCTTGTTATATTGAAAATGGTTAGCCATGCTGGAAAACACCTTAGAATTTCTTAGGTATAGTATGTTATAGAAGTGTTGGGTTGTACGAAAAATTGTATGGATTTATTTGGAGGAGGATTTGAGCAGTGAGCTCTATGAGTGCAAGGCAATGATTTTGTGATTTTTTTTTGTTAGTGTTGATGCATGTATGACTTCTTTATTGAAATACAAAGTATAATAAGGTGTAGAAAGCTTAGTCAGGGACAAGGTAAGGTCCTAGGGATGGTCTTTGGTCTTAGGATGGGTGATTGGGTCCTTACGGATGGGTTTATGAGTCAAAGAGACAAAGTATGGTGTAGTTTTAATGAGGTATGTTGCACATTTGACCAAAGTGAAAGAGTTTCCTTATATCTTTGAATCAATGGACATAATTTCGGCAATAAGAGGTTATATGTGATGTTGTTGACCAATTTTTATGTATTGGGTATAAATGTGGGTATTTGTTGAAGCGTTGGAAGTTTTGGGGGTCCGGAGTGCCCTAAAACGCATTTGATCGCGTAAACGGATACCACTTTACGTATCCGATAAAAATAAAATGAACAAAGTTAATTATTACTTTCCTAATAATAATATAATGATGTCTTGACGTAAACTTAAATTTGTTTGGCGCCCGTTTACGTTGATTGTTGATTTTTAGTTCACGCGATTTAACGTATCGATTAAAATTAAAAGCGAACGCGTATGAAAAAAAAGAAAAAAAATATATATAGTGAATTTAAATAGCATTGTAAATTATTTGAAAATACGGAATGTTACAAGGATGATGTCTGCCACCACTGTAAGGAGGTAGGACATTGGAAAAGGAATTGTCCTGTGTATCTTGCTGAGTTGCAGAAGAAAAGGAAGCAAGTTGGCTCTGCCAGTTCTTCGGGTATCTTCACAATAGAATTATTTTCTTTTCCTAATAATAACTCCTGGGTGTATGACACTGGTTGTGGTACTAACATATGTATTACAAAACAGGGATTTAGGATCGAAAGGAAGCTGAAACAAGGAGCTCTTTACTTGTACGTGGGCAATGGTGTTCGTGCACAAGTAGAAGCAATTGGAAGTTTTGACTTAGTTTTACCTAATGGCCTTGTGATTTGTTTAGACAATTGTCATTATGCACCTACTATAACTAGAGGTGTAGTTTCAGTTTCTTGTTTGGTTGACAATGGATTTGTTCAATGTTTTACGGATTATGGAATTTCAGTTTCAAAGAATGGTGTTCTTTATTTTAATGTTGTTCCTCGTAATGGTATTTATGAAATTGATATGCATGATCTTGTACCAAATGTTAATTCTATTTATAATGTTAGCAATAAAAGAGTCAAGCATAACTTGGACTCTACTTATCTATGGCACTGTCGTCTTGCTCATATAAACAAGAAACGTATTAAACAGCTGCAACAAGACGGGCTGTTAAAATCAACGGATGATGAATCTTTTGATAAATGCGAATCTTGTTTATCTGGCAAGATGACAAAGAAACCTTTCCCTCATAGTAACGAAAGGGCAAAAGATCTTCTTGGAATAATAGCTTATGACGTATGTGGTCCACTTAGACATGTGTCAAGACAAGGTGCTAGCTACTTCATTACATTCACAGATGATTATAGTCGTTATGGTTATGTTTATCTCCTTAAACATAAACATGAGGTCTTTGAAACGTTCAAAGTGTTTAAAAATAAAGTTGAAAATCAACTCGGGAAGACCATTAAGGCAATACGATCAGATCGGGGTGGCGAATACATAAGCCAAGAGTTTAAAGATTATCTAAAAGCTAACGGAATTGTTCAACAGCTTACTCCTCCATACACACCACAACATAATGGAGTGTCTGAGAGGAGAAACCGTACTTTACTAGATATGGTGCGATCTATGATGAATCTTACAACTTTGCCTTTATCCTTTTGGGATTATGCTCTAGAGTCTGCAACACGCATTCTCAATATGGTTCCAACTAAGAAGGTTGACAAAACACCATATGAACTGTGGTATGGAAAAGTTCCAAACTTGTCTTACTTAACACGGTCTGGGGATGTGAGGCTCTTATGAAGAGAGATACGCCTGACAAACTCGAACAAAGATCTGTTAAGTGTATCTTTATAGGATACCCAAAGGAAACGATGGGTTACTATTTCTACTTCCCACCTGAAAACAAAATTGTTGTTGCAAGGTATGCTGAATTCTTTGAGAAGCGTCTCATAAGTCAAGAAATCAGTGGGAGGGCGGTAGATCTTGAAGAAATTCAAGAAGAAGAAGATACAACACCTTCTGAAATCACTAGCAACATTCCTCAAGAGGTGGAGGGTTTTGAACCACCACAAGAGGAAGTGATTCCGATTCGTAGGTCCGAAAGGACACATCGAGCTCCAAACCGCTTATGTCTAAATGTAGAGGTGGAGGAGCATAGTCTAGGGGATCTTAATGAACCCACTGGCTATAAGCCGCAATGTTAGATTCAGAATCTAATAAGTGGATTGATGCTATGAATGCGGAAATACAATCCATGATGGGGACAATATGGTATGGGTCCTGGTCGATCTTCCTCCTGGTTGTATAGACCGTTGGGAGCAGGTGGCTTTTTAAGAAAATGACTGGGACATCGGATGTTATTGTACAAGTCTATATAGATCGTCTTGTAGCAAAGGGTTACACTCAATCTAGGGGGTTGATTTTGAAGGAAAATGTTCGCACTTGTCGCTGACATTAAAGCTATTAGAATTATCATATCTATAGCCGCATACTATGATTATGAGATAGGCAAATGATGTTAAAACAGCCTCTTAAATGGTTACCTTGATGAAGACATCTATATGGTGCAACCTGAAGGTTTTGTTGATCCTAATCATCCCAGAAAAGTATGCAAGCTTCAAAGATCCATTTATGGACTTAAGCAAGCATACTAGAAGCTGGATAAAAGTTTAATGAGGACATCATAAAGGTTTGGATCTTTACTCAATAATCTTGAGAGCCATGTGTATATCAAAAGCCTAGTGGGAGTAATGTTACATTCCTCATCTTGTATGTTGATGACATAATCATCATGGGAAATTACATTCCAAGTTTACAAAGTGTAAAGATTATCTGGATAGTGTATTCGCCTTTGAAGGATTTGGGGGAAGCAGCATTTATTTTTGGAATCAAAATCTATAGAGATAAATCGAAGCGATTAATTGGACTTTGTCAAAATGCTTACATGGATAAGATCTTGAAGAGATATAAAATGGATAATTCCAAACGTGGTCCTTGAACAAATCACAAGGTACTCAAACGTCTAAAGAGGTAAATCGCATGAAGAATGTACCTTATGCTTCGGCTGTAGGATCCATCATGTATGCGGTTAGATGCACTAGACCTGATGTTGCGTTCGCACAAAATATGACAAGCCGATTTCAACAGAATCCGGGTGAACCTCACTGGACTGCTGTGAAAAACATTCTTAAGTATTTAAGAAATACTAAAGATATGTTCTTGGTTTATGGTGGAAATCCTAGCACAGAACTTAGAGTTGAATGCTATTGCGATGTGGATTCGAGACTGATTGAGATGATCACTAAGTCTCAGACAGGATATGTTTTCATTTTGAATGGAGGCGCAGTGGATTGGAAGAGCTCCAAGCAAAGTACCACTGCAATGTCTGCTACAGAATCTGAATACATAGCTGCGTCAGAAGCTGCCATGGAAGCTGTTTGGATTAGGAAATTTATCTCAGGGCTTGGTATAGTACCAACGATAAATGAACCTTTAAATATGTACTGCGACAATTCAGCTGCAGTTCATTATGCTAATGAACCGGGAGTTCAGAAAGGCGCCAGACACTATCATAGAAGATATCATTATGTTCGCGAGTGTGTTGAACTGGGCGAAATAAAGATACTGAAAGTTCACACAGATAACAATCTAGCTGATCCTTTTACAAAGGCTTTATCAAATAGGAAGCTTACTCAACATGCCAGGGGCATGGGGCTTCGTCCTGCTAGTAGTTTCATGTAGATCTGTGTTTTAGTATTTGGATAAGGGATGTAAAACAATTTTATTTTATGATAATGATACGTTGGTATTTTGTTATTTTATATTATAAATTGTGTCCTATATTTGCATGTTTAAATCCATGAATAATAAATGTATTATTCTAAATTAATCCGTTGTCGATTAACGATATGGGAATATTGTTAAACTAAGACAATTCTGAGTGATTGGTGATATTGGAGATATTAAGGATAAGTCCACCAAACTCACATGATATTCATAAGATGAATATTGGATTTCCCCGCCACAAGAATATCACTTTATGGATCGACGTCATCAAGTGAATCTTGTACGTGATTTTATTTACATAAATCCTTAGACTTGAGATGCAAGTAGGTTTAGCATATGTGGATATTCCTTCTTGATATAGTTTAAGTTGTCCTGAATAAGGTAACTAATAAGGGCTATGTCAGAATGGTTTATGCCACATGATGACTGGACACTTGTAGTCAATATAGAATTTGTTCCTTCAAATTGTTGAAGAAGATACCACTGGGCCCCTCATAGAAATAATCAGATGTGTGTATGGCCGTACCTGAAAACTCAAGAAGATATGTCTCATTGATTTTCAGTAATCTTGATTACTTCATATATGAGAAACAGAATCGTTAAATATGGAATGACATTGATCCATATCCAATTTAACAACGGTATCGGAAACAAAGGGATTGTAAATTCATAAATCATTTGTTCATGCCCTGTGAAACCATAACTCGAATGTTTTTTGGGAGCATTGGCGTGTTGCTAGACGCTTACCAATGTTATTATATTATTCATACATGTCCAAGTGGGAGCTGTTGGATTATGACCATATATGATTAATATATGTCCGGAAATATTCCCGAGCCTAAGGGGACGCACACGTTTATATGTTAAATGACGAGTAAATATATTAAATGTATAACAAACGATCGTTAAAAGTTAACGAGTATTAAATAATTAGTTAAACGTTTAATGGTTAAACGTGAGGGACTAATTATTTATAAACCGAAGTTTAAAGGGTTGGTTCACCTGTTTTGTATCCTTAGTCGGCAAGATGTGGAATCCCACAAGGATTAGGATATAAAGTATATATATATGGTTTATGTTTCATGAGTTAATATATAACTTGAAAATACTAAAACCAAATAGATCGACTACTGTTCTTGTGCTTCTTTTGTTGACCAGCCCAAAGTTAGTTTCAAGTTGTGTGGTTTGCTTCATTCGATCAATCCATAACCAACGAACAACTTTAAATTTTCAGTTGGTGATTTGATCATCACTTTTGGTGATTATTGTTCGTAAGTTGATAGATTCAAGAGACGAATAAGAACGTTTGTTATACACTACTAGTACTAGCATACCTCGTCGTTTGCTAAGAACGTATAGTGTGTGGAAGCTTAGAGGATTCATATCTTTGATTCTTCGTGGTTTCACGCGTTGTATTATACACACGCGTATAAAGAAGACGGTGTTTACGGTTACCTTTAAACGGTGTATCGTTTCGTGCTAAAAGGTACATGTTTTCTATCTTGTTAATTATTGTATTCTACATGTGATCATTTATTCCGCTGCGTACTCGTGCGCTTTGAGATTGGCCTGAAAGCCTCATAGCTACAACCAAGTGTACCATTCCTCATTAAGAAGAACATCAACGTAATCCACATACGCAACCAAGGACCGATTATTTTCCGAGCCAACTGTCCTAACCAAAATACATTTTGGAAAAAAATATGACAAGAAGATTCCCCCCACTGTACAAATAGGGAGAACTATCGATCAATTTCAATACGTGACAGAATATATTCATGACTAGTGGTGCTTCTTCCATTTTTAATTTTTCCAAGCCCATGATGTTCCCCCATAAGAGGTCACAGATTTAACCCATCTCGACCGAGTGAATAACAGGAAAACAATTAGCATCAATCACTTGCCGAATAGACTTCACCGAAAACCTCCCCCTATTTTTTCAAAGCGACCAAACGTACCTGTCAACAGCAGATGAGAGGGTAATGTGCTAACCAACTGAACTTAACCAACCTGGAGAGATCGTGAGTTAAATTCTTCCACACCACTTCTCAGATCCGACGAAAGAAGTTAACTAAACTGTAATCATCAGTTTCGTTTGAATAGTTACATTCTGATGCCTCTCCAACGCGCACAGACGAGGGAATACATCTTTCAGAACGCCTTTTTTTCATTATGCCATTTTGGCTTTCCAAAAAAACAGTATTGTTCTCATTTCCATCTTTATCCGAATATATAATCAAATATGTTTACACCTTGATTTTCTGAAACTTCTTCACTTCCTGCACAATAGGAGGTTCCACAGGTAGATCGAAAAACCCCTTCTCACATCATTGATCCAACCACCTCCTCTAGGACCATATGACATTAATTACTCTAAGACCATAACAAAAGATTAATGGTGCAAAAAATCGCCAAACCCATTTGCACATTAAGCCTCTATTAATCTAAAGACAGGAAACCCACAAACGCCCCTCTTCTTTAGATTGAGAACCGTGTTCCAATTCACCCATGATGCTTTTTTTACTCTAGATCGTGACCATAGGAACAAAATGACTCCGAATATTCCATCCAGGCAAATGTAGAACACTCGAAGTGGACTTTATATATAACATATAGGAAATCGGGCGTCGATCCTAAACAACCCCGATTTAAAAGAGTAAATCGACCACCAATAGATATTCGTTTTTTTAAACTTCCAATCGACAAAACGGACTTGATTTTAACCAATGACCTCTTTCCAAGCGTAGCACTCTTATACATATTTCAACACCAACTTTCGTCCTAATTAATGGAAAGGAGTATGAGAACAAGGCAACCAATTTAGATAGAAGCCACACTCTTAATTCTGTCAGCGTCCACGTGAATATCCCATAATCTATATCTTTTCTGCACAAATTAATATCCGAAGACCCAGAGACACGTAAAAAGCATTCCCATCACATGACAAGGTGTCAATATTAGAATATACCATTGCCCAAGAAATATTGCATCATCCGCATAGAATAAAGTGAAATATTTAGCGTTGAACTAAGCTTAATACCATAAACATGCTCACAGTCCACCACAAGTTGAAACGATATATGGATTCGCTTTTCCATTACAAGATAATAAAAAAGGATATAGCGATCACCTTAGCTGTTAGACCTTTGTAGAATTGGAATTCCTCCGTAGGACTATCCCATTGACAAGATTGAGCCTTTACAACGAATTAAGACAGTTTTTGAAAATCCATCCTCTCGCATTTGGTACCAAAACCAAATTTTATTCCAATATATCATCCAAGAAATCCCATCGAACAAATCGTAGCTTCCTCAAAGTTCGACTACGAAAATAAGGGATTGTTATTTTCCTCCTACGACAAAACCATTACAAATCACATTAGGATAAATAGACCGTCAAGGCTTTGTCTCTCCGATATGAAAGGCCGATAGAACCTCATTTACATTATCCCAAGAACACCAACAAGAACGATTTATTCAAAAATTTTGGCGATAATCTATAATATAACCCCAATCAACTAATAGGGTGCGAAAATTCCCTTAACCATGTTGGCATCGGATTACTTGGATCAAAGCATAAACGTCGAATTACATCCCTTCGGGATTTCACCACATGTAAAAAAATACTTAATCTCTCAAAAACATCGTTTTCAATAGTCGACCAAAAGTGTCGATAAAATCCAAATGTGAAACCATCTGGACCCAGTGATTTGTCTGTTCCACAATCTCACACCGCCCTTTTTACCTCTTCTTTAGAAACCATACACTCAAGGTCTTTCTGCTGATCAGTCGAAAAAGTGAATCGAAAAGGCATGATCAATAGGAGCATTCTGATCCGTGGCTTATCATACCGTTTCGAAGTGCTGAACAGAATTCCGGTTCACAGCCTTCGGATTTTATCAGTCCAAGATCCCTTTATCATTATACCTCGAATATTAGATTGGCTACTTTCTTGTTAAGCAGGCCATGAAAAAACTCTCTTATTCTCATCTCCCTTCTACATAACCTTTTGAACTTAGCCTTTTGAGCTACTTCCGAAGGCTTGGCCTTATTCACTTGCTGTAAATTCACCAAGAATCTCCTCCAAACGGTTGATAACATCTCGTACCGAACCATTACCTTTATCAATCAATCATCCAAGATTCCGTAGTTCTTCCCTTGAAATTAGTAACTGAACACTTTGGAATTGTTTTCTGTAATCTGCATAACCAACCGATTTTCACCTTGAGGAACTTCAACTTACCACACAGAGTTACGCATAGCATTTGAATCATCCCCAGGAGCATCCATTCCAGAATCCTGTAACAAATTTAACAAAACCATCCACATCAAACCAAAGTGAAAAAAAAAACCGAAATGGAGTCGGGACCATAAACAAAAGATGGCATCACGAAGTAAAACTAGGGCGATGATTCTAGAGAAATCGATCCAAGTAAATAGAACTTATATTAGACATGTGTGTTAACAAATTTTCCGAAACGAGACAACCTATCCAACTGCTCAATTTAGAAGCGAATTTTGTGCACAAGTATAATGCACTTCCACCAAGAAACCTCTCAAGACATTCGTTAATAATAAAATTATTAACAAATATCCCCGCACATGAGCATTTGAGAATTCGACCAAAAATGTCCGATTTGTATCTAACTTTCGTATAAAAATCTCCATCATTACAACCTCACCCCGGCCCCATTGGTTCGATACATGAGAAAGATAATCCCATAATAGCCGTTTATCTCTAACATCATGTGGCGCATATACCCACAAACAATAAGATAATCCATCCCCGATTTAATCCACACACCACGAACATGACCAAAAAAACCTACAACAGAAACAACGTCCCTTGACGAAAACGAATTTGATGTTCCCCAAAACAAAGAATCCCTCCAGAATTACCAATAGAGTCACTATGAACGTAATCAAAGTTTACATTACCCCAACAGTGTCTCACACTAAGTAAATCAATAGACTTCATCTTAGTTTCTTGTAACCCCACGAAACTCACTTTATTCTTATTACACAACTCCTTTACCCAATTTTTTTTAGCCTTTTTGGGTCGAGGCGCTTAGAACATTTAAGCAGAAAATTCATTCATCTAATTAAAACCCCGTACCCCCTTTGTGATTCAATTATTTGGTAATATCATTCGCAACACCCATCCATATTATACCCCCATTGTTATACCCACCTTCACAATTTCCTCCATGACACTAATAGTTCACTTTAAATTGATCCACACAGAACGAGGTATTTCCAGAATCTTGAATTCCTTGAAACCTGTAAATTAGTTTTTTATTAAGCACCATCACTATTCCTGTTTATCTTTACGTTTAACCTATGCACAGACTCATTATCACCATTTAACTGATTATCACTTATATTCTGGACCTGATCATCCTTTGACTTTGAACCATTCTTTTCCACACTAGGAGTAAAACCGGGAGGATATTTGAGGCTAGGATTCTCATCATTTACCTCCCGAATTACATCAGATTTAACTTTGTTTTTATTTAGAATTGAGTATAAACCAAAAGGATCCTCCGACTGCCTCTCTTTCATATGCCATCATGAAACATCTCAAAAATTGTTTCAGGCACCTCAGAAGCACCATTACCCTCTCCATCAATATGTAAACCAAGATCCGACTGTTCACTGCTGATGAATTCCTGTTCAGAATGATCATCATCCTCTTCGTCTTCGGAGAACTCGGGTATCCAGCCGGTAGCTTCTTTAGCTCGAATCCAATGCACTTTACCTTTGAAAACAATTTTAAAGTTTTCACATATGTTGGAACATAATCTCGTGTGAAATGCATATCCTCATTTGAATGAAACTCATCTCCGCGTCATGGACATCAACATCTAATAGTTAATCCCACTTTGTAGCTATCTTTTTAAATGTTTTTTCCTTTCCTGACCAAAACTTAAAGGGATTCCTTCAACACCACCCAAGCAATTCTAAATCTAACCCTCAGGAGTGAAGTCATGAGACCTTGAGACTTAACACCGAAAACCAAGACCCTGCCTGCGCCTACAATGTCCCAAAATATTTTCTTTGGCCATTATTGTTATCGAATACAAGTAAAAACCTATAATTCTCCCAATATAACGCACAAATATGTTATTCAAAACTTGTTACACAGAACCTTCTAAGGTTTGATAGTGACCCAAACATCATTTACTCTACCAATCAAGGAATTAGAAAAATCCCTTGAAATTCAAGACAATCTCCTCAGAACAATGACAGGAGAAGAATCCGTCTCCTTTACCATATTAGTTCCTTTTAATACGTTAACAAAAGAGTTTCTAGAATCAAAAGTACCTGCCTCTTTGCTAGGATCATAAAAAGTATTCTTACACCCTCGTGTTTCTTCTGATTAGTCAGACTTGTTATTTGTTCCCATTCTTCTGATCTCCGACTGAACCTTGCAATATAGGCATGGAGTTTTGCAAACGATTCAACCAAATACGTACTTAAATTAATTAACCATATCTCCACATTGAACACATTATATGAAGCGAAAAACCCAAAATCGCTTGCCGTCTTTCAATCTCTTCATAGGAATAAAAGAGTCCACAAAGTGTCCTAGATGTTTACAAGAATGAAACAGGTCATTGGCTGAGACAGAATCCGGAAAATTCAAAACAAAAATCGATGTTGATATCTTAGCAACATCGTCCTCCTTCGATCTAAAGGTCCCCATCAAAAAAAAATTTTTTTGGAATGAAGAGAGGTCTATAACCAACGATTACAAGTGACAATCAATGGAGGTAAAATCTGGGAATAAATGGTGGCAAGGAATGATTGAAAACAGAAATGGATCGATTTGGGGAGATAACTCAGATCTAAATAACTAAATCCTAGATGAGAATCCCGCCTAACACGCTCGATATGAGAGTAATCAATCAATGATTAATCTCAATTTCAGGGGTTATAACAGGATTCAAACAAAAGGGAAGAATGAATTCAGATCAAAGATTTGTTTTTCAAAATAAGTAATGATGAATCTAATTTCGATGACTGATAAAAAGAATAATTATTGAACAATATGGATCCTTCGAATGGCATATCCAACGAAATTCACAATTATCATCAGGATCTACAAAATTATGTTTTGTATGATAAGAGAATTATCCTTACAAATACTCAATAAAGAAACATACCGATCGAATTTGGAAGGTGAAGAATTGAATAAGAACGTTTGTTATACACTATTAGTACTAGCATACCTCGTCGTTTGCTAAGAACGTATAGTGTGTGGAAGCTTAGAGGATTCATATCTTTGATTCTTCGTGGTTTCACGCGTTGTATTATACACACGCGTATAAAGAAGACGGTGTTTACGGTTACCTATAACGGTGTATCGTTTCTAGCTAAAAGGTAAACAATCTTCTATCTTGTTAATTATTATGTTATACGCGTGATCATTTATTCCGCTGCGTACTCGTGATAATTAATATGGTTAATTAGATTATAAAACCCAACAAGGCGTACATGATTTTCATCTCTATCTAGTTTAGAATAGTACGTGGTTTCAGGGACGAAACCAGAGGGTCTCGTGAGGTCCCATGACACCTATAAATTTTTCAATTTAGTATTAATTTTTTTAAAAAATCAAATTTTCTTAAATGTATTTTAAATGTCCTAGCCTATTTGATCCTGGTTCATCTCTGCATGGTTTGTTATCGTTTATACTAATACTAATGTTTTTTTTGAACAACAGCTTTATTAAACTGCCAAGCAAGGAGATATAATTAGACAATTAAAATACGGGTTTTTGAGTCAATCGAACCCATTTGAACGAGGCTTTTACATCAAAACTTACACCAATAATAAAATTAGAAACAATGTTAACAAAAATCCTCGCCTGGGAAGGAGTATACTTCTCGAAAAGAATCTTGAGTTCGAGAACTCCAAACCGACCACCATAAACAATAGAAGATGCCTTCGAACACCGCTTTGAGATTTGCCTGAAGCCTAAGAGATACCAACCAAGTGTACCATTCCTCATAAGAAGAAACATCAACGTAATCCACATTCCACCAAGACGATATTTTCCGAGCCAACTGTCTAACCAAATTACATTGGAAAAAAATATGACAAAAGATTCCCGCCCCCACATGTTACAAAATAGGGCAAACTATCGAGTCAATTTCAATACCCAGAACGTAGATATATCATTTCTAGTTGGGCGGCCATCCATTTTATTTTTCAAGCCATGATTTCACCTTAAAGAGGACACAGATTTAACCCATCACGTACCGAGTGAAGAACATGAAAACAATTACATCATCACATGCCGGAATAGACTCACCGAACACTCCCCTGAATTTTCAAGCGACCAAACGTACCTGTCAACAGCAGATGAGAGGGTAATCGTGCTAACCAACCTGGAGAGATTGTCGAGTTGAAATTCTTCCGCACCACTTCTTGGATTCCGACGAAAGAAGTTAACTAAACTGTAATCAATCAGTTTCGTGTGAATAGTTACATTTTGATGTCTCTCCAACGCGTACAGACGAAGGAATACATCTTTCAAAACGCCTTTATTATGCCATTTGTCTTTTCCAAAACTATATTAGTCTCATTTCTTATATTGAATGTTTAGAGGTTTAAAATCTTTACTTTGACGCTATAAATAGTTACTACACAAATAATAAAAAAGGTGTTGCTAAAGAACATACAGTAGTAATTTGTTTTAAAAAACATAGCAACTTATTCAAAAAGTCTATAGAATAGTAAAAAGTGATAAATTGTAATTACGTTAAATAACTTTTACACTTTTTATATGAAAGCAAAACAACTATCATTGTCAATGGGAGCATCTCTAACTAACTCATTTATGGTTCAACACCTAATTAATCTTTGACTTTTACACATCATGTTCTATTTTTTTTATAGATAAAAATAGTGAGAATAGTAATCTTGCTTTTAGACATTTTCACGTTTATTTGATTTTAACTATCAATAAAACAAAATGGCTTCTACACGTTCGCGAATAAAAAAATGTAAACTTTCTCTAACATTGATGAAATATTAGTTTATAAGCAAGTTTTTTTAGTGATGAAATGATCAAATAAGATGCACTCATTGTGCAATAATATAATTTTTTTTTCTACATCGTTTTTTTAGTGTTCCCTAGTCTCATAACAAATTCTTTTTGAATATTCCGTTATCTCATAACAAATTCTTTTCTACATCGTTTTTTTAGTGTTCCGAGTTTAAAACGGAAAGAAGAGAAATGAAGAGGATATAGAAGAGAGAAGAGAAGAGGAGAGGGAAAAAAAATTTATTTTTTGTTTTGTGTTCCCGAGTTGGAAAGAAGTGAGACCAAATTAAGCCTAAAATTCCCCTTCTCTCCAAATCATCCTAATTTGAGAAGAAAATTAAGAGATAAAATTTGGCATAATTTACTTCCCTCTTCTCTTTTCTTCTCTCCAAAAAAACTGAACATAATTATGTGTGTTCTAGATATATACTACTACTATTTTGTCTATGCAGAAAATGCAACATTTTCTCTTCGAGCAGTTAGAAAAACTAGTCGTAAGATGTTAGTTTTTTCGTAAATTTTAAACCTGAAAGTCAAAACCAATCACACATTTTCGTGTCGTAATTTTGATCAAACAATAGAGGATTTTATATATAACCGCCAGTAGTTTAATAACACGGTATAATATCAAGCTACTCATATTAAATTACTACATTGCAAATTTCTAGAAGGAGAAAACTCAAAAAAAAGTTGCATTATTTTTTTGTATATATGATATCGAGCAAAGTTGCTAAACACGAGAAAGCTTGTTTAGAGAATCAACACGTGTTTATCCTTTTTGCTTTTGATACATTTTGGTTTCCTCCTAGCACCGAATCCCCAGCAGAGGAGTTTTTTGAATAGGGTTCAACGGTTCGCAAAGTAGATATTTTCGGACCCCTTAAGACAACAAAACTTTATTTTTAGTAGGATTGGTTTTGCCATCCAAAAAGGGGTTGCGGCGCAGCTTGTTGCTCGTTTGTCCGCCATCTTATTGTAATCGTTGTTTTGATTAAAAAAAATGATATCAAATTAGGATCTAAAATATTGTAGGTATAATGAGAAAAGCAGTCTTCGAGTTCTAGAATCGTTGGTTTAGATGAACCCATGAATTAGAAGAAGAGGCAACTGCTATAGCAAAAAAAACAATGTTTTAAAATCCGGGTTGACCCGGCCGGTTAAACTGGTTGAACCGTAAATCGGCTTGGGGATCAAGCCGGATGTAACTGAGTTTTTGCTTGTTTAAGAATCATATTGACCCGCCGATTTTTCGTTGACCCGGTTTAATAAACCCGGCCGAGTCATGACTTTTTTTATTAAAAATCTAACAATTTTTTTCCATAAACATTTCTAAATTTAATTGACAAGTTAAAGTGATGATGACTTACGTTAGTTTAAATAAAGTTAAAACTAAAATAAATCACAACTAATATTGTGTTTAATTATTAGTTGATTGTTTTTGCAAATCTTTGCAACAACAGATTCGCTTTCCACAACGACTGGATAGAATAGGAGATCGCCCAACTTTTCAATTTCTCTTTCTAATTTTATAAATATAGAACCTAAAAAAAACTAAAGCTTATCAAAAAGACAATATATTTCATCGGTTGAATTGAACGTAAAATTAATTATGAAGTCATACAACACTACATATTAAATATATGAAAAAAGTATACATATGTATGAAACCGGTTTGACTCGGCGGTTCAACCGGTTGAAACGATGACCAAGTGAACCGGCTACTAAACCGGATCAATAAGAAAGCCGGGTTTTGAAACATTGAAAAAAAGTCATGTTCTGGTATATATATTAAGTAAAAGCAAAATGGATAAAATGGGAAGATTTTATGTAGTAGATCACGTCACTTATCTCATTTTCACAACAAATTAATTAGGTCAAAACGCGCTTATTGGATGAAAGTGATTATTCTTAAACGGTGAAAAAAAAATTATATTTATCGAGTTTAATGCCACGTTCCGTGATTATTCTTACAATGTCTTCTTTTTTTAGTTTGTATGAAAGTGATTTGTAAACATACCGAAACGGCCAAAACCATAAAGTTTTTTGTTAAGGTGATTTGAGATAAACATGTATCTAAATTGCATTTCTAAAAAAAAAAACATGTATCTAAATCAAATTTTCACGATTTTAACTAGAGACCTTTTTCGTTCTTACTCCCTAAAAGATTTGAATATAAAATCTGTTCTACACATAAAAGGATGCAATTTTTTTTAACTATTAATATTCTAATCATTTTATCATTTATTTATTACATATGCATTTTGAATGGAATCTTATGATCCTACTAGTTGAAAACAAATACTCACACTCTTATTAAAATTCAACTATGCTTCTTATGTATGTTTGTAAAACATGGATAAACAAAAAAAGTTGCAAACTTAATAAGTAGTTGTTGAAAATAAGGGGGCAAAGTTTTTTATAAAAAAAGTTATCACCGTCTCTTCTAGAAAAGAATCCCAAAGTTCCCATTTTGACTTCTTGAAATCAACTTATTATACTACCTTAAATATATATTCCACAATTCTATTTCAAAGGTAATATTTCTTTAAGGCTTAAAGCCGTTTAATAATAACTAAGCGAGTACCCGCGCATAGCGGCGAAAATTTTTAGCGACAGATAATTAATGATATGCGTGGTAAGTTTTTCGTGTAACGTTCAAAATAGAATGTGAAAAGATCAAAATGTAATTGCAAACGGTTGTAACATGCGATAATTCAACTAAAGAAAAAAATTCTTAACATATATCAAAAAACATATAGTGAAACTCAAAAGTAAAACATTACATTAATTATGAGATAATAATTAATAGCGCACGTTACTCGTCGCGTAAAACTTCTTGGTACACGACATTTGAGGTGTAAAAAATAAGTTATGAAAATACACCCTCCTTGACCGAACTCTTTGACTGGTTTCACTAATAAGAAGATGTAAAAATTAAGGATAGTGGATACAAATTTGTAAAGTTTGACAAAAAAAATGTAGAATATAAGTTATGAAAATATATTTGCTATTTATTATCACCCAAGTAAAGTTCAATTATTTCAAGTAACTAAAAATGTGTTTGTTACACTATATATTTTCTTAATTTGTTGAAATTGACTTTGCTCTACTATATCTTTTCTTAATAGTGCTAAAATAGTACAAATCGTGATATATCTACTATATCTTATCTTAATTTGTTGATATTGAGTTTGCTCATAATTAAGTTTAACTCTTTGTAAAAATTAATCCTTGTTTGTTCTATCGTATCTTTTTCTAATTTGCATGTTGGTTGATTTATTTTCATGTATCAACGCATAATAATAATAATAATAATAATAATAATAATAATAATAATAATACATCTATGGAGACTGACCTTTTGAGTAATCCAAGTGAGATCGCTGCCCCCAAACTCATAAAGAAAATGACAGATATATTTCACACGGGTTACTAAAAATGCAGAGTCCACATTTTCTTTATCTCCTCGACAGATGGCCTTGTGGACTTCTCAAAAGGAGGATCATACATCTGACTGGCTTAGGACGGTCCCTATTTCTGGGCTGGGACAAACTATGAATGGTAAGACTTATCGTTGCGTTTTGTGTTATCGATTAGGTATCCCCTTATTTTCTGTTTCGAAGCCTTGTTCCGCTTGTTCAAGGGTTTTTGCTGGAGATATTTATGGAGACCATGTTGTATCATGTGCTGGGATTATTGGTATTAAACATCGTCGTAACGTTGTGCGCGATACCCTTGTCGACATATGTTATCGTTCTGGGATTTCAGCTGGTAAGGAAGTTGATATCGGGTTGGATGGGGGACGTGACAAACCATTACGTCCAGTAGATATGTTACTGTATTCGTGGGATGGAGGACTTGATGTGTGTGTGGATCTGACTGGATCCTCACCTTTGACGCAAACCGGGATGGTTGATTTCGTACCCGGTCGGGCCGTGATTGATGCTGCACAGCGTAAACGCGGTAAGTATATGGCTAAGTGTGCGGCTATTGGATATGAGTTTCTTCCCTTTTCTTTCTCTTCTTTGGGGGAATTAGAGGCAGACGCGGTTACATTGTTGAAGCGGATCCGGAAGTTCTCCATGGCTCAGGACATTGGGGCACGTGCTGCTGTTCATATATTTAATAGGATCAGTTTCGCTATTGCTAAAGGAGTGGGGGCCCAGATAGTATCTCGGCTCCCCTCTAATTTATTGTAAATCTCTTGAGTTTCTTAATAAAGTGTTTTATTAAATAATAATAATAATAATAATAATAATAATAATAATAATAACACCACTGCACTGTTAGACGCATAAATTATTGGCCCAAGCCAGTGTGGGCTTGAGGTCCATTAGATCTAGGGTTTAGTAGCTTATTCCCAAAGCTATATTCTATTATAAATAGACATGCTTTGTTATGTAATGAAAGCAATCCAATCAATATCAATTTCTATTATCTTTCATGGTATCACAGCTCTAGGTAAGATCCACCAATAAAAATTGCTATCATCCGGTCATCGGCTACTTGTCGGTGATCCGGAGGGATCTCGTTTTTTTCCACTTTATTGTTTTTATTAATTTAGGATTTTGATTTTCGTATTCAATGCATAAACCCTAAACCCTAGCCGTCAAAACACAAAAAAAAATTGTTGAGTTGCCTAGATTAACCCTTTTTTGTCTCATCTGATTGTTTTCGTTGTCGAAGATCATTGTCGTTGACAACAAAAGTTGTCCAACAAATTGCCGTTCCCTCCTAAAGGCAAAATAAGCCATGACGTAAAAAAAATAGCAAACGTCATAAAAAATGAAGGAAACTGCGAAGCAATATATACAATTGTGTCGTCAAATACAAGTCAATCTCCGTGCAAACGAGCAACAAAGAAGAAAAAGAGAAGAAGAGTCGGCTTCAACATTCATCCAGTTTGTCCGTATCGAAGACCCCGTTCAAACTGCGGGGGAGTGTTAGACGCATAAATTATTGGCTCAAGCCATTGTGGGCTTAAGGTCCATTAGATCTAGGGTTTAGTAGCTTATTCCCAAAGCTATGTTCTATTATAAATAGACATGCTTTGTTATGTAATGAAAACAATCCAATCAATATCAATTTCTATTATCTTTCACATCTTACCCAAAATATCGCACTTCAACGAAATCACAAATTAACCTTTCGTAACAAGTTTTATAATATTGCCTATTCTAACAAGCTACTATATTTTTAATTTTTTAATTTTTTAATATTGCCTATTCTAACAAGCAACTTATCCAGCGTGAACATGCCCAAAACAACATCATTTCCAAACAATCAATCAAATTTTAACGTCACTAGCAACTAAACACACATCACACAACATATTCTTGCCAAACTCGTAACGTAATCGCCAAAATAATTCAACGGCACCACTGTTAAAGGAACACATCACTAACACCATGTCTCAAAAGCCACAAAACAATTACAAAGTTTTATGCAATGGCTGCAATAACGGAGGTTGCAAAGCGAAGATATCTCACACGTAACCATCCTTCCGTTTTACCAAGCAAATCCACAGATCGAGCAAGAAGCGAAACCACAACAACACAATAAAGTTCAGGTAGCGGTTCAACCGAAACCACCAATCCATAATCGTTAGCATTAGATTGAAATCAAAACAAAGAAAACTCATACAACAGCACCAACCGAGACCAATAACCATAAACAACCAACCAAGAAAAATACCAAAAGCACTTTCATATCATCGTTTTAAGACTAAAACCACAAACCAAAATGGTGCATGTGAACAGCCAAAAACACAAAAACAACACTAAGACCAAAAAACCACCGAGTGGTTTTTGGATCTCGACATATTTGGTTAGATCTACCCACACAACACACAAAGCACAAATACTTTCGTTTTATGGTTTTAGCCAAACTATCATACACCGGCAAGACCACCGAAACAAAACATCAACACCATGCTTTTTCTTAATTTGTCTCGATAGATCTTGAAATATACGCTCAAAAATCAAGTACCTACAAATATGCCAAAACCACTCATACCTTGATATGATAACCGGTAATTTGCCCAGGGTTAAGTATTATAAAATATTATAATTTCGTATTTTGAAGTCTTTCGATCTTGTCAGTTTTCCTGATGAAAGCTGAAAAGTTGACTTTAGTTGACTATTTTTGCGTAAAACGGTTACGGTTGGAGTTTTGAATTTCGGGAGAGAATCACTTTTGATTCGTGTTTCCATTTCGGAGTATTTGGTTGGTATTTTAAGTAATTCCGGGAAGCTTTTTCGTGATTTTCTGAAAATCATCACGCAGCGCGTACCGGCACGACAGTTGTTTGGAAATAAGTTTAAGTGATTCGGAAGTGTGTAATGATCTTATTTATTTAAATAAATTCACGATTTTGGAAAATGTTGGTTTAAAACGTAAATCGTTGGTGTGTGATTTGGAAGTTTTCAGAAAAACGGTCATTTTCGTAAAATTCGGTAAAAGACCGTTACGGTCGTTAAAGTGTAAAGTTTAAGCAAGTTGGTTTTGAGAAAGCGTATTTTGGGGATTTAATTTTTTTTCACAATTATGAGGTTGGTTCGGTTGAGTTTTTAACAAAAAATCATGTTTTCGGTCCTGACTCGGCCGATAGTGTCTAAATAGAATTTTTGTAGTAGATTAAAGTGATATGTGTCGTATAAATAATCTAGATTTATGGAAAAGTGATTTTAAACACAATGGAAATATTAACTAAACTTGGGTAACGTTATAAATCATCAAACTTTAAGCTTTTAAGTGATTCCGACACAAAAAGAAGAACCCGAAACCCTCCTAGGATCCATTTTCGGTCAAGATGAGCCATGAGGGACAAGATGGCTATTTTCTAGCTAGGTTGTCTCAACTAGTACCCTTATATCTTTTTC
>BQNB010055716.1:0-38987 GCA_026074375.1 Tanacetum coccineum
GAGAAGATCTGCAACATTTTGGTCTGTGTAAATCTTGATCACTTGTATCAACTTCTTCTCATATGAATCTCTGATGAAACGGTGTCTTATCTTTATGTGCTTGGTTTTGGAGTGAAACACTGGATTCTTCACGATACATATTGTACTTTCATTATCAATCTCTGATGAAAGTCAAGCATCTGATTTTGGATCCATAACACCTGTCCATAGCAGTTAGCAGCAGCAACATATTCTGCTTTAGTTTTTGAGTTGGCTACTATAGTCTGCTTCTTACATTGCCATGAAATCAATCTCTTGCCAATAAATTGACAACCTCCTGTTGTGGTTTTCCTGTCAAGACTAGCTCTAGCATAGTCACAATCAAAAAAAGCTTCCAAGTCAAATGGTGAATCTCTAGGATACCAAAGGCCCAATTTAGGTTTACCTTTTAAGTATCTAAAGATCCTCTTCACATCATTAAGATGTAAAGTATTTAGAGTAACTTGGAACCTTGCACAAGCATAAACAGCAAACATTATGTCTGGTCTAGAAGCTGTTTAGTACATCAATGATCCAATCATTGATCTATATAAGTGAACATCCACATCCTCAGCTTCTTTATCTTTTATCAATGCCTTGTTTGTATCTATCGGAGTGCTTGCTGTCTTTACTGAGGCAAAGTCAAACTTTTTCAAAATCTCAGCCACATATTTATCTTGGCTAATAAAGATCCCATCACTCTTTTGTTTAACCTGAAGTCCCAAAAAGAAAGAAGTTATCCTATAGAACTCATTTGGAACGTATCATGCATCAGTGTTTCAAATTCATTACTCATCTATTTCTTGGTTGATCCAAAGATGACATCATCAACATAAACATGTACTAGTAGGATATCATGTTTATGCCTTTTAATGAATAAAGTTTTATCAATTTAACCCCTGTAAAAACAATTTTCTAGCAGATAAGTTAACAATGTCTCATACCATGCTCTTGGGGCCTGATGTAGTCCATAAAGAGCCTTTTCTACCTTGTAGACTTTATTTGGAAAGTGTGGATCTTCAAAACCAGGAGGTTGACAGACATACACCTCTTCTTCTATCTTTCTATATAGAAAAGCACTCTTCACATCTATTTGGTAGACTACAAAATCTTTGAAGGAAGCATAAGCCAGAAATAATCTTATGGCTTCAATCTTTGCAACTGGTGCAAAGACTTTATCATAATCTATACCTTCCTCTTGAGTATGACCCTGAGCAACCAGTCTAGCTTTGTTCTTAACCACTATGCCTCTTTCATCCTTCTTGTTTCTAAAAACCCATTTAGTACCAATTGCCCATTTGTCTCTAGGTAAATCAACTAAGGTCCAAACTTTTAGTAGTTTAAATTATAGAAGCTCATCCTACATTGCTTCCACCCAGCTTGGATCTTTTAAGGCTTGAACTGGTTTCTTGGGTTCCATTTGAGATAAGAAACATGCAAACAAACAATTTTGAAAATCTTTATGATTTGTTCTCCTAAGCTTGTGAACTGAGGAAAACAAACCATGTTCTTCAGTTATCTTGGTAATGTGTCTTGTCTGTACAGGTGTTTTTAGACTTCCAATCACTTGATCTTTAGGGTGATCTTTATGAAATTTGGTGAAAAAAGTATCAGGGACTGAATAAGATGAAATTACATTATTTATATCAACCTCTTCTTCCACATCTTCATCATCATAAGCATTTCTAAAGATGCCAGTATTATCCATTGAAGATATATTTGGGATAGGTGGAAGGGTAAATGCATTTTTAAAAGGATAAAATCTTTCAAAAAGTTGTTCTTCAGATTCATTAGCAGTGCTAACAGAAGGTCCAGTAGTATTAACTGGTGTTGATAGAACAACAGTATCAAATGATGATCCAACAGTACTAACAGGTGTACTAACAGTATTAATATCATTAGAACTGTTAATGTGTTCAGTCTGCATTTCTTTTTGATTTAACCTTTTTGACATACTTCTTGCTTATTGATCATGCTTCCCACTTTTATCTAAAGCTTCATTTTCATCTACTTCTGTAGGCTTCATTCTAGCATCCCCTTCACAATCCTTAAGACCTTGAGAAATTAAAGGATCAGCTGTGCATAAAGGTATTAGGATGTACTCTTGTTCCGGTTCTTTTTCCTTTTGAGCTTGACCTGCAACAATGTTATCTTTGGTTCCTGCAATACTATTAGTTTTGTTCCCTGCAGCAACTGGCACATAGTTCATAGATATTGACAAAGAATCAACATCAAAAAGCTAGTCTGGTCTATTTCCTTCCACATTAGTTATATTTTCAAGAAATCTAATGTTTAAGGTCTCTTCAACTATCCTGGTCCTCTTGTTAAATACTCTCATAGGCCTTGCTAACTACAGAGTACCCAACAAAAAATCCCTCATCAGCTTTTCCATCAAACTTGCCTAGATGATCCTTGGTATTTAGGTTAAAGATTTGATGATTTACAACTTGTAGATCCTTGGTAGCTTAAGGGGAAGTTTTCATTCGTATATTAACTTCAGGGGAAGTTTGGGCTTATTTGGTTTTGTCATTATCAACTAAGGGAATATTGTTGGGAATCTTTCATTCAATAAAACTTGATATTAAACAAGATGAATATCAAGTTTAGGGGAGGATTGTTGGGAATTAAAGATTCCTTGATGCTGTTTGAATAAATGAAACAAGAAGGACTAAATCGACATAATGAAGATTCTACAAATAATGGAAGTTTGTAGAAGATATGGTCATAGATATGAAGATCAGGATTGATATCCAAATGATTTAGTTTCCTTATAATATTAAATGTGTTGACTAGGAAGGTTGGATACTTATGGAAAGGTCTCTTAAGATACCACTAGTCTATCATTAGTGGCAAAAAAGAATACCCAACAGGAAAAATCTACTATAGTCATCAGTGACAACTAGGGCAATAAGACTTTTTCATTAAACTTTAAATTTGTAGGTCCACAATAAGTCCTTTTGGAAGAATATGTAAGGGTTTGCTGATTGAGTTCACAAGCTTGGTCTTATAGGAGGTTTTGTGTTGCTTTCCTTTCTGATAGGCAACACAAGAAGGATCATTTGCAAAAATCTTTGAAGGTAATCCTTTTACAAGGTTTCCCTTCACAAGTTTATTCATTATTTTAAAATTAATTTGCCCAAGCCTCTGTGACATTATTGGATTCATCAATTGTGGCCTTAGCAAAGAGACAAGTTAAATCTCCAGTGGGAACAACACTCTTTTAGCGGTTAACAATGTAATGTTGTCCTTTCTTGGAACTCTCAGCAATACTTGACTTTCATCAAGTAGCTTAAACAGTCAGAAGATTAAGACAGGAACACTCAGTGTCAGTAAAAGAACATTGTTTCCTTTTTGTCACTGATCTTGTGACACACTGAACAGGTTATACTTAAGCTCCTTACAAAAGTACACATCATCAAAATCCAGTGATCTTGTTTTGATTTTACCTTTTCTAGAAATTCTGCCTTTACCATCACCAAAGGAAACAAATCCACCATCATAGTCTTCATATTCATCAAGATAACACTTATTTCCTGTCATGTTCCTGGAACAACCACTGTCAATAACTGCTTTTTCCTTATACTCCTTCTGTTGTGGGTTGCCCTGCACATAAAATAAGAGAATTAGACTCTTTTGGGGATCCAAGCCATTATAGACTTGGATCTGCCTCGTGCATCAATGTAAGAACATTTCTTGTATGTAGTTGATGCACTACTTTTCTTGTGCGTTTCAAAAACCCAGCATGCTAAGGCCTTAACAGCATTATCCCTTTTTCCCTTATTTTCACTTACTACTGCTCTATCCCTAGCAGTAGTATTTTTTACCCTGGCAGTATTAACATTAATATTGTTCTTGTTTGCATAATATCTGTTAAAAGGCCTTGAACTTTGTGAATATCATCTTTTGAAAGCATTTGATTTTGGTCTAGGATGATTCACAAGTGGAGTTGAGGCAGCAGTATTAATTGGTCTGTTAACAGTATTAATACTTGCACCAACAGTATTAACTTTGCCTGTCCTGGTTAATACTGCTTGTGGAACAAAACTTCTTTTGGGGTGAGGGTGAGTCATTTTATTAGAAAAGTCTTGTGATTCACCCTTCTTGAGTTGTTCCACACTGGCCTTACAACCTTTTTATCACACACATAATGAAGATGCTCAAAACTACCACAAACAAAACCAAATTGGCTTTTATAATTATTTTTAGTCACTCCTAGCCTTTGGGCATTAAGTGTTTAGGTTTCTTTGGTTCCCTCTAGGATGGTGTTTGTTTTGTTTAGGTGCATCTGTTTCCCTAACAGTCTTAATGGATTTTATCTTTTCAGTGCTAGGTCTAACAGTATAATCTATCTCACTTTCATCATCAGAGTTCCAATCCTTAATGATTGGAGCACTAGAGTTGTTCATCCTAACAACATTAGATTCAATTGTGTTGGAAACACCCTTATTTTTAACTGTCTTATCATTACTATGCGTAACAACAGTAGTAACATCCATATTCTCACTTTCAACTATTTCATTTATAAATGTTAGATCAGGTTTGTGAGGTATGAAATTCCCTGTTAGAGGTGGGGGAACTGAATGATATCCCCTATCTGATGCAGACTTATCAGATAAATTTACAAAACTTTCTACTGCAGGAGAAGTTGCAGTAGCTGCATTATATCCTAGTCCTGTTTTAAACTTGTCAATTACTTGACTTTCCAGTAAATCATTTACAGACTTGGATGAATTTTGAAACTTCTCTAATGTTTGTTTTAACTGATCTCTTTCCTTTTCTTCTTTTTCCAAATTCATTTTGTATTCATCTAAGGCATTATCTCTTAGTCTAACTTCAAGTTTTAAAATATTTATGCTCTCTTCAAACACAGCCTCATTTTTCTTATAGTGAGCTAATCTAGCTCTACTGATTCTAAACCTACTTTATAAGATACTAAATTAAATTGAGACTTTTTGTAATCAGAAAACAAACTATCATATTGTTCTTTAAGAGTAGCATAAGCTTTTACACATGTTTTAGAACAAGATCTACCTCAGAATTTGAACTAGTAGAGCTTCCTGAAGATGTAAATGCTATCAATGCATAGTTTGTAGGTTGCTCTTCTTTAGCTTGGTAGCTCCAATCATATCCTCCAATTCCATCTTGAGCTATTAAGGCATTCTAAGTAGGAGTCTCCACTGTAATAGTTCTTGTATTATTCTCTCTTCCTTTGTTCTCCTGATTCCTTGGAAACCTACACTCTCTTGTAAAGTGTCCATATTTATGACAATTGTAGCACTTTACTTTTGTCCTGTCAAAACCAACTCTTTTACCATTTACTTCCAACTGCCTGCCCGTCCTCTTGATGAATCTCCTAGCTCTAATTGTCAGCATGGCCATTTCCCATTAAAGATCCATTTCTTCTAGGTTCATCAGGATCAATTTGTTCTAGATCCTCTCTTGACATTTGAGGAGAATTAGGCTGACTAGCTAGGAAAGCACAGATAACAGCATCACTAAGGTCATCTCCAGATGTAGGACTACTTTTTGATGAGTTTTTAAAAATCTAGGCTATCGTCTAGGTGTAACAAGCAATGAACATAAAATATGTATAGCAGAATTAACATAAGAACAATGATATTGTAACAAGGTTTTACCAAACATTCACCACAGCCCTGAGTGTCCTTTCTTTTAGGCTTCCTAGGTTTTTGTGTCTTTTGAGGTTGAGGAGATGGTTGAATAAAAGTGGGTGTGTGATGGGGATCAGTTGGAATTATTGAACCTTCACCAATTGGTGATTGGTTTTGTACCACCATTGTTGGAAATAAAGTCGTTACTCTACCAGAAAATCCTTTTCCTACCCTTCTCATATTTGCAAAAATCTTTTTAGTGTGAGAGGGTGCAATATAAATGTTGTTATGAGTTGACAGATCATCAAGTTGTTGTTCCAAAAATATTTGTACAAACCTTGGATACATCAAAAATTTGCCAGACAATTATCTAAGTTTCTAATCATACTTTCAAAAATGTATTTTGAAAAGTTAAACTTCTGATATGTAGCCAAACAGATAATTGCAGATGCCATAGTACTACTAAACTCATTCCATGCAGTAGTCTTTGAACTTAGGCATTGTAGAATAGTATGAATCAGAAATTTCCATTGTGAAGAGAAGTGGTTCGATAAAAAATATATATAATATATATATATTATACCAAATGGTAATAATATAGAGAGTATCCTGTATGATATAAAAATTGCTTGAGGACAAACAATATTTTTATCTCCCGGATGTCGTATCCCGACAAGAGGTGAATTTGAATTCCACAAAAGTATTTTGTTTGATGCTCGAATATCAAATATTTTGAATTTTGATTCTACTTCTAAAAATTAAACACAAAAGCAATTAAAGGCAAGCAAACAATAAAGGCAATTAAAGATATGGGCTAAAAACGCTACATTTAAGCAACTAACTCAAATTTTAGCCCTAAAAATGCAAATTTATTTTTTATAAATCCTAAATGACTAAAAATAATTTTTAGAAAAAGAATTATATTTTTTTTATTTTTACTTTATTTATTATTAATTAAAAACTATTTTAATCTAGAAAACTAATTAAAAATACTAAACTAATTTACAAAAATTTGAAAAAATTACAAAAAATACTTTGGACAATTTAAAACTTGAGAAAAATAAAACCGGTTCCACAACTTATTTGAATAAGCTGTTAAAAAGCTTTAAAAGTCTGAAAGGCAAAAGGAGAAAATACCCTTAAATATTTAATGAGGTAAGCCTATAATGAAAAAGACCCAAAGGCGAGATGGTTGAGGTGCGTGTGTTAAGTCCCAAGGCGCAACTGGTTTGAATTGTGGTTGGTAAGCTTTAAGGGGGAGTCACTAGGTTTCGAAACCTGTGACTTACCTTTTCACAAATATAATATATAATAATTATATATATATATATATATATATATATATATATATATATATATATTTACTTTTTGAAAAAGCTAAACTATAAGAAGAATTAAGCAACTTTAATTAAGCAACTTTTTCTAAAACTTAGTCATAGTAACATCAACTTGCTTAAGGTCGTCATTCTTCATCGGGGAGAGAGTCGAAGAAGGGTCTTCATTTAATAATTTCTCAAGGTAAAGAATGTCTCCCCCCGTATCGTAATAATCGTCATCTAAATTTGAAAGCTCATCCTCGGTATGTAGAAAAGTCTCAATCTCTTCCAAAATAAAATCCCCTCCTTCAAAAGGAGTGAACGAGGGGGGAAGAAGAAGCGATGATAGGATCCGAAGGAGTGGGATTTCCACTTGTCGAACTATCTGAAAATCCGAGCACTTCTTGAGCATACTCCTCACAAGCAACGTCTATGACATTGACTGGATGAACCGTTTCATCATAATAATTGCGGGAGTATCTCGAAGTGTGCCCGACCTTAAACGTAATGGCTTCATCATTGACTCGAAGAGTCATTTCTTCACCGTGAACATCGATTAAAGCTCGTGCCGTCCTCAAAAAAGGTCTCCCGAGGATGAGAGCAACCCGAGGATCGACCTCGTAATCAACAACAACGAAATCGGCCCGAAAATAAAATTTTCCTACTTTTACAAAAACATCTTCGGCGACACCTTTCGGAATAACAGTCGATCGGTTTGCAAGTTCGAGTGTCATGCGGGTCGAAGTGAGTTCCGGGAGCGAAAGATGCTTCCATACGGAAAGAGGCATTAGATTAATGCTAGCGCCAAGATCGGCCAAGGCTAAGCACTCATCTAGCTCCGAAAAATCACACGGGATGAGAAACTTGCCGGGATCTCCAAGTTTTTCGGGCAACATTTTTAGGAGCATCGCCGAGCAATTCTCATTTAACGGAGTACTTGCTAATTCGAATAATTTTTCTTTATTACTTAGAAGACTTTTAAACGTAGAAGCAAACTTTGGCATATAAAGAAGAGCATCCGCGAAGCTAATATCGAAGTGTAATCTTTGAAAGATTTGAAGAAACTTCAACATTTGATTATTAGCTTTTTCACGGAGCTTTTGGTCGTTAAGCCTCGAAGGATAAGGTATTGACGGTTTAGGATTAGGCTTCGGAGCAACTTCGGGCTCCGGTATCGGGTCTTGGACAACCGGAGGTTGGACGTGTGCGGTACTTCCTAAACTTGTATTTTGCACCTTGTCCTTTGTCACCTCGGTTTCACGTTCCACTTCCTTCGGGAGAGGAGAAGGAGTAGGTGGAATCGTAGGTCCATTATAAGCAACACCACTTCGGGTGGTAATAGCTTTCACATCACCTCTCGGGTTAGCAACGGTATTACTAGGGAGTGATCCCGAACCCGAGGGATTTTGAATTTGGAAAAAACTGCTCATCATGTTCTTAATATCGTTCGTTAACTCATTCTTTAATTCATTCTTGAACGCATTGTTCTGTCTACTCAACGTAGTATCCATCTCTTTCTTTAATTCCGTCTTCATATTGCTTATTTGATTTTGCATTGCTCTCATATTAACATCATTTGTCTTCAAGTAGTTTGTTAACTCATTCTAAGGTCCAACTTGAGGTGAAGCTTGATAATTGGAGCTTGAAAATTCGGGGCTTGATAATTGTTGTTACCTTGATTGAAGTTTTGCCCTCTTCCTTGATTGTTCAGAGCTTGAAAATTCCCTTGAATTTGATTGTATCGGTTTTGATTATTTTGCACATTCGGTTGATTGAAACCGGGTGGTCCGAGGTAATTATTCGAGCGATAGCTAAGCAAATTACGGTCACCTTATGGTTGGTAGGAATTACCCCCCGAATTATGGATACCCGTAGTAGCATAAGCGGTCTCTTGAGTGTAGCCACCGACGGTTGGGCACTCCGTATAACGGTGTGGACCACCACAAGTATCGCAACTTTGGTTAACAACATTTACTTGTTGATTAGATTGGCTCATTTTCAAAATGACATTGGACAAATCGTCCAATTTCTTATTGAGAGTTGCTATTTCGGGAGACGAAGAAGTGGTAGATCTAGTTAATTCTCCCCTCTCGGATGAGGTGTCCTAATGGTTGTGGTGAGCGGTCATGTTTTCGATCAATTCGTAGCATTCTTCCGGTGTCTTTTGCATAAAAGTTCCTCCAGCTGCAGCATTGATGGTGTCCCGATGCCTTAATGTCAAACCATTATAGAAAGTATCAATTTGTGTAACTAAAAGCATGTTATGGTTAGGACACCGATCAATGTACAATTTGCAACGCTCCCATGCCTCGAATAATGATTCGTGCGGTTCTTGTGTAAACTTTATGATTTCGTTTCTTAATTTAGTCACCATCGAAGGAGGAAAATATTTTGAGAGAAATTTCCTCATCATTTCGTCGAAAGAGTGGATGGAATTCCTTGGAAGACGATCATACCATGCGGTAGCATGATGCGTCAAGGAATATGGGAAAAGAGATAGACGTAGGGCGTCATCGGATACTCCATTTTGCTTCATATGTTGGGTTACTTCCAAAAATTTGTCAATATGTCTATTGGCATCGTCGCCCGGTAATCCGTGAAATTGACAAGTATTTTGAGCTTGTTGGATCATGTGATGGCGAAGACCAAAATCCGTAGCTTAAATTGGAATCGGGGCAATTGGTCCGCCCCGTCCATTTATAGACGGTTGGCACAACTCCTCCATCGATCGGGGAGCTTGCTCATTAGGTCTCACCACCAGAGGTGGACCATTATTATTAGGAGGAGGGGGTCCCACAGGAGGCGGTCCCATGTTATTATGAGGAATGCTCATAACTTCAAAGTCGAAAAGAGATGACGGTTCACCTAAATTCCTTCGTCGAATAAGACTCTCGGGGTCTCTAAGTGGATAAAATAGATTAGAAGAAGTAGAGCGAGTGCTCATGCACTAAAAACAAGATAAAAAAAATAAGATAGAATGAAAATATTTTTGTATTTTTATGGTTTTTATAAAAATAGAAAATAATAAACAATAACTTCACGGGGAAGGATCTTTAAAGCACTAACTTCAAATACTTCGCGAAAATCGTACACCTCTTCCCCGGCAGCGGCGCCAAAAATTTGATTCGATCCAAATAGTCTATTGTAGGATAAAAGAATCTTAGATCCAGTGGTCTTGGTAGCTCAAATATGGAAGTAGTCATCATTAGAGAGAGAAAGTTAGAGAGAGATGGGTGGAGAGAGTATATGAAAAACACACTATTAGTGTGTGTCAAATGATTTCTTCCAACACCCTCTCCATGTGTGAAGAGGGTTTAAATATGTCTTACAAAATGCCCCATAAAACGGGCTATGGTGTGGGCTTACAGTGGGTAAAGACCCGGCCCACACCATAAATCATACTATTACTAACAAAACTACGAGCAATGCTAAATATGAAAATATACGGGGTGACCGAGTCTTTTTCTTAAACCTAACATCTATATATAATAAAATATATATCCTAAATATCTCAAATTAATTATAATATAGAGAGTATCCCGTTTGATATGAAAATTGCTTGAGGACAAACAATATTTTATCTCCCGGATGTCATATCCCGACAAGAGGCGAATTTGAAAACCGCGAAAGTACTTTGTTTGATGCTTGAATATCAAATATTTTGGTTTTTGATTTTAATTCTACTAACGCAAAAGCAAATAAAGATAAACTACATTAACAATTAAAGCAATTAAGAAATTTAACTAAAAACAATAACGGGAAACTAAAACGAGACTTAGAAAAACTAAATTATCAAATTTTAATCCTAAAAATGCAAATTTAATTTTTTAAAAGTCCTAAATGATTAAAAATAGTTTTAGAAAAAAGAATTATATTTTTTTGACTTTTATTTAATTTTTTATGAATTAAAAACAATTTTAATCTAAATAAAATATTAAAAATAGTAAACTAAATCTACAAATTCTGAAAAAATTATGAAAATTACTTTGAACTAATTAAAATCTAAGAAAATTAAAAGATTTGGAAAAACAGTTAAATAAGCAGGTAAATAAGCTTAAATAAGCTGATAAGCAAAACTGGGTAAATGACCTTAAATAATAAATGAATGAACTTATAATGAAAAAGACCCAAGGGCAATGGCGGTGAGGTGTGTGTGGTTCGTGAGAAGCGAGAGGTCACATGGATCAGAACCCATATGGCATTTCTTGTTTGGTTAAAACATTTTTTTTATTTTTCTTTTTGCAGACTTATAAAAGAACAGTTTAAAATTAAGTGTAATGAAAACTTTTTATGAAACTTTAATAAGCTAGAAAAAGCTTGCTTTAGCTGACTGTTCTTGACTGAATTTATAATTTAAACCTCTTAAGCTAGAGGTGTGATTTTTTAGACTAACATTAAGCAAATAAAAAGTATAAGTGAAATTAACAAACTACTTAGTCTAATAAGCAAATGTTGACAAGGAAATTAGCTAACAAAATTGGCTGATGAAAAGCTCCTAAAAGCTAAAAGATTTGTGGAAGTTAAACAGGACAGATTCAAGAACAAATATGGCAACTTTGAGTGATTTCTAGATCAAATAAGCACTTGAAATAAATTAAGAACTAAACACAAATAAACTTTAGCATCCAAAGAACACATAAAAACAGGAATTAAGAAAATTGGATTAAAAATTAAGCTAGAAAAAGGACTTGAAAAAGTGACAGACTACACTAAACTTTTTTTGGCTTTTTGGCTTAAAAAGGGATATTTGCAGTCCTTAAAAATAATGGATCCTAAACAAACAAATTAAAAGCTAAATAGCTTTAAAACAGTCTATATTTGACTCAATATGCTAATATCAGATTAAACTTAAGTAATAAGTTCAAAGTATTAAGCTATAAAACAAAAAGATTAAGACAGATACTATTACTACTTATTTTGGCTTTTTAGACACTTTGGTAAGCTAAAATTAAGACTCAAAAGTACTTTTGACACTCTAAAAACTCAAAACAGATTAAGCTTAACACCCAATGACCTTATACTATCAAATTCAGACCTTAAAACAAGTTTAATCTCATCTAAATTGGCTATTGAAAACTGGCTTTTGGACTATGAAAATTAGACTAGGACACTAAACAGATTTTGACTTAAATCCAAAATGGCAAATGCAAACCCATTCTAACTCATACCTACTGCATTTCTAACCAAAAACAAGTATTAAAATGATACCAACAAGCTATTAATCAAGATCTAAATGAATCAAGCTTAATATCACACAAGTTCACCACAGTTTCAAACCATGCATATATCAAACCTAAAATTTGAGATTTAGACTTTGAAAACTTATAACAACTGACTTTTAGAACAAGATTAGGCTGATTAAAGTTGATTTAAAGGCCAAAATGGATTAGGCAGTACTGACAAGTGTTAGTGCTGCTTGTGCCAAACACCCCTTTAAAAAAACTGTTTCATCATTTTTAGACTATGAAAATTTGAAATAAGCTAAAACTTGTTAGAACCGATATAGTATTAAGCTAATAAAGGATTAATAAGCAATAACTAATAGATATTAAGCACAAATAAGCAAAACAATAAGCAAACAAAATTAAGCTTAAATAAAGGTAAAAATGAGAAAATAGAACTAGTACCTTGATTGCACAAGCTAGTAAGGTCTTATAAGCCCTTCCAAGTCCGGCTTATCTTCCAAAATAAGCTGAGGTAATTTAGAGGAGAATTTAAGTGAAATACAATCTCAGTTAAGCTTTTAAAGACTTAACTGAGTATAAGCTAGCTTAAGCAGTAATGAAGAGCTTTTAGAAGCTTAACAAGAGATTATGACCAAATTAAACACAATTGCATTAAGGAAAAGCTTGAATTAAAACAAGAAATTAAATAAAACTGGCTTTTATTGAAAATTTAAAGGATTACAACGCTTGAAAAGTAAATTACATGAAAAGAAATCTATAAGCTACTAAAATGCTACAAACTACTACAAGCTTAAGCTAAAAATCCTCTTCCTCATTGTGTGATCGGGCCCTCTATTTATAGGGGTGAGAGGAACCTTCTAGCCTTCCAGGACGCTCCTCAATCTCTAATCTTGGCCTTTGATCAATAACAACCTTTAAAACTTCAATCTTTGAGCCGTTAGATTGTGTATACGTCTTATTAGCCAATCAAATTGCTGGGGATTGCCAATGTGGCTAATTTGATGTGTCAGACGTATCAGGATTCCTTCTAGAAGTACATTAGGGCGTGTGATTGGGAAGATTTACCCTGTGCGTGGTAATGGTGAAATTGCGGAGGGAAAGGAGAAGGTGAGCAGTTACTTGGTTGTTGACCTTGTGTTGTATGATAGGGTTGACTAGGATCAGGCTATTTGGATTGGGCTTTTGTATTGTGATTTGGGCCAGAATTAAGGTTAAAGAGAAATGGACATGGACTTATATAATTATTAAAAGGCTTAAGGATTTTTAGTCTTGATATTTGTTGACCCAACCCATTAAGTAGGCCAGGGTTGGTCCGTAGAAGATGAGTATGGCTTCGGCTTCGATTTCTCGTACTTTTTTCATTCTCGTGCTTAGTTTTGTCCGTTTTGCTTTGTTTTTGTCCTTTTATTGAATATTCGTTACCTGCAAGACACAATTGACAAAACACATATATAATTTTTCATGTATTTTTGGTCTTTTAAGCTTATTTTAATAAGGTAAAATGATCCGGGCCCGGAGCTTTTTGACTACCACAATCGCAAACCGCATTATTAATTTCCTCCAAAGTTACCATGGAATCTAAAGAGACCGATCCGAATCACTTAGACGATTTGCAGTCAACATAGGAGGTAAAATTACAGAAGTATCATGACAAGAAAACTTCTCTTTATAGAAAGTGAGGAAAGTCAGCTTAGTAGTACTTGGATTAGTTATCCAAACACCCTCGTGTAAGATACCTTGGATTGTTTGCGATTTTCTTTTTGAGTTTATTACGCCATGAAAAAATTTGGAGTTTTCATCTCCTTTCACATCCCATCTAACCCGAGCCTTTTGAAGCAAGTCCATGGATTCTAACTTCTCAAGATTATCTAACTCTTGCCAAGTAGTAACACGAAGTATTCGATCTTCTTCACTTGCCTGACGCGCGCCAATCTTTTCATCTAAACTTCTTAATAAATCCAAGGTGGATTCTTTTCTACTTACTTCACTTTCTCTAGTGCGGGATATCCAAAGCTTGAGAGATGATTTGAGGCCTTTTACTTTTGCATGAAGAGACAAAAAAGTGACCTCATCATTAGCTGATAAATTATTCCAAGCCTCTTTTACGATGTCGTCGAAATCACTTCGCTCGAACCATGAATGATAGACTTTGAATGGAATAGGACCGAAGTCATTTTTATGACAATGCAGGAGAATAGGATTGTGATCCGACCAAACCCTCTCTAGTATGGTCACCTGCATGTTTGAGTGAGCGAGAAGGACACTATTGGAAATCAAGAACCTGTCTAATTTATTTAACTTAGAGCCAGATTTGTTCATCCAAGTGAACATTCTTCCTCTCATAGGAAGGTCAATTAAACCTGCATCCTGAATAAAAGTATTAAAAATCGCTGCATCACTGCTTGAAAAATTAGAACTAAACCTTTCTGTCTCACATCTAACTTCATTAAGATCACCAAAAAGGATAATATTGCCCTGGTTGGTTTGAATAAAATAATTAAGAAACTCCCATAAACTGGATTTTTCAGGTTGATGTTGCGGCCCATATACATTGATAAGAAAATAATCATCGACCGAATTCTTCCATTTACCTTCCACAATGACGTAGTTATCGTTACACCAAATTCTGTTTTTTGTGAAAACATTCGGATCCCACATGGTGATAAGACCCCCGGATCTACCCCTAGCCATGCTGCATGCATAGTCGAAATTGAAATTTCCCCACATAGATTAAAGTTGGAAAAGTTCCAATTTTGTCATCTTAGACTCTTGGACGCCTAGGAAATGAATATTGTGTTTGAAACACAATTCTTTTATCCACACATGTTTCTTTCTTAACTTGCAACCGCGAATATTTATTGACAGAATATTCATTTATCCACCAATGATTCACCTATCCCATTAATCATCTTCTTTAACAAACGTTTGCACCCTTTAACATCATATCCCAACGCGTCACCCAGTTCAATCATCCTACTCATCTCATCTATAAACGAAAAGCCTTTTCTATCTTTAAATTTGTGGTTTCCAAAAGAAGTTAAGCATTTGTTACCTCTTAATCTAGATGGTGTATTTGAATCAGCCTTGCCACCTCTGAATAGACCATCGAAACTAAGAGGGATAGAGAAATCAGAAGCCCCATCCTTTACTTCCTCTTTCTTTAGGTTAACCGCTGGATCTTCCTTTTTAAGGACCAAAAAGGGTGTATCTTCCTCTTTGATGACGTTTTCAAACCCTGGAGGTTTACCACCTGATGCATCTTATGTAAAGCATTCGCCATCTTTTTCCTCCTTAGTGGAATTTGATTTAACATTTTCCTCTACTACCTGTTCAATGTAATCGTTAAGAATGTCGATGGATTTTTCCTCGTCATTAGAAGTGCGACTCTCCTCTTCTCCATCTTTTTCTTTTTCCTCCTCATCAGGCTCACTGCAATCCAAATCATCCATAATGCTGGCGCTCCATGTTCCAATTTCTTTAACGTGAACATCAAATTTCTTACCATGGATAACAACAGCCACCGATTCAAAAATGCTAGAATGCATTTTGGTTGCAATACATGCCCTACCCATACTCATAATATCTTCATTTTCCGAATTTGCCGAACAAACTTAAAACTTTTTTGAGAGCATTTGAGCCCCATGCACAGAGGGAGACCGCAAATATCAATTTTCATCAACCGTGAATGATGGTGAAACATTCCTAGGAGAAGACCAAAATGTCTTAAGTGATTCATTTGCCTTGAAAGCCTTACATGACTTAGAGTTTTCGAATTGGATCTAAAGCCATAATCCCCCCACATAATGAATAGTTACATTTACAAAACCTTCATTTCTGCAAATGCCATACGTATTACTTATGGAATGAACCTCTTTCACGTTGGCCAAAATCACAGTAGATGTGTCTTCTACTGTGATAAGATCACTGCCACACAATTGGATACATTTTCCATTATCTTGAATCCCATTATCAGAAACCCCTTTAGAGGCTACACCTCCATTTGCTACAGAGGCGTACGATTGCCTACCCGAAAACAGGGGAGGGCCCTTGTTGCAATTTAAAGGGGGGGCATGTGGCACATTAACGTAAGACTCAGAGTTTGCTTCTTTTTTAGATGTCCTCTGGAATTTTGCAATAGACACATACACATGGTAACTCCCAATCCAGATGCTAGACATATATTTTGCAAATTCTTCACCATTACAAACACCCAAAAACCTGACAAATCCGAAGCGCTTACCTGTTTTTGACCGCTTATTTGCAATGAAAGCATCTACAATACGACCAAAAGATTGGAATTCCTTCCAAAGGTTCTTTGCATCCAGAGATTCTGGAAAATTGGTGACGAAAAAAGACGTAGCGATCTTTTCAACTTCCTTAACGAGTGGGTTTTCAATAGGTTTGGATTGCTTCTTTTTGTTTTTTCCAAACACCCAAGTCCAGCCATGTGAATTAGAATTCCCAGCCATGGAGAAAAAAAAGAGTGAAAAACCAATTAGGGATTATAAAAAAGGGATCTTTGAAAAGTGCTGAAATATATATTGATCGATCTTTAATTTGATGAAAATTAATTGGGGGAAATGAAAAATCAGTGATTTTGGAAATGAGGTTTTGAAGTAATTCAAATTTGATGGATCAAAATTGGGTTGATTTGGATTTGATTATGATTATTGAGAGTTTGTGGTGAAGATCCATCGGAAAGGTTGTTGATGCTTTATTGTGTGAAGAATAAGATCCTTGTTTTTGAACTGTGGATCTTAGATAACTATTTATTAGTCATATTTGTTGTCTTAACTTTTTAAAACATCATTTTGTAGAAAGTCCTAAATACATTATAAAATAGTTACGATTCGAGACATTCTCAAAATGAAAGGCTTAAAAAATAGCCAAAACACTTGCTAATAATGAAAAATTAAGTTACATCTAAAAAATTATCTTAAATGTGTAGACGTGTAAAAGGCATTGATTTTAATGTCCAAGTAGTGTATTTTTAAATTTATTTTAATTAATACTAATTATAGCAATCTCTATATATTATCATCCACTATAGAAAATCGTTAAACAGTATTCGAAAAAAAACATAAAATGAAGCAATTGTTAAACAACATTCGTTTTCGAACCCGCTGCTTCGTGTGGATACCATGTTAGTATTAGTCAATGTAAAACTACTTTTTTCGTCGCTTGATAACATGTTTGTGTTGGGCATAGCATTTTAAGCTTCATTTCTTTGTTACTTATTGGTTTTGGACAGTCAACTGTATTAATAAATCACATGTAAATCTTGGTTCTTTTAATTTATTTTGTATATATTTGAGTTGTTTTTTTCTTTTCGTTCATGAATGTAAAGTTTGTGGTTAACGAATGTCGGAATATGTTGTTTCCGAGACAATGACGGAACAAGGGTGGGTCGCGGGACACTCAAGAATTTTTTCATTTTAGAGTAAATTTTTGTAATAAATCTTAGATTTTGTGAAATGCGTTCAGTTCATGAAGCAGATGTTTATAGTAATGTTTATTTTTCGTATATGCGCCGGGTCATTTTATAGTCCTTTTTCGTCACGTTCCGAGATATTATATGTGTTTATGGTACTATAGTGCTAAGAGGTTAAATCATGTTCAAGATAAATACCGGATGAAGTAAATGTTCTTGGGAGCTAGTTGCAAAAACAAATCAGTGGTAAAATATTTGAAGATATGTATAAGAGCGGAGGGTGGTCGGCTGTTAGCCACGCATCACTCCCAGCCTGGCATCAAGTCTTCTCGCGTCATGGCTAACAGCCCACGCGAAACTTTTTTTTTTTTTTTAAGTATCCGTTGGAGGACCGTTGGGGGGAGCGGTTTTTCAAAAAAATACCCCAAAAACCCTAATTTTACCCCTTTAAAAATCCTATAAATACCCCCTTATTATTTCATACTTCACACACACTTTCAATACATCTTCTACATCAATACTTCTCTTTTTTCTTTCAAATATGGATCAAAATAATCTCAACGATTTCGACCCAACCGACACATACGATCATTATGATGCGATCTTTCAACCCGACTATGATCGATATATGCGGGATTATGAGTCGTATCAACATTATGTGGGTTTGTGTGAGCAAGAAGTCGGGGGTTCGAGTAATGGTCCAAAGAGGAGGAGGACATACATATATCGTGAACGAGAAGAGGCGGAACAAAGGCTAATTGACGACTATTTTGGCGACGACGAGTATGAACCTAAATATCCTGAAGAAAAGTTTAGGCTCAGGTATCATATGAGCTCTAGACTTTTTAATAAAATACTCAACGATATCTTAAGTTATGATGTGCAACCCCTGCCTGAGTACTTTAGTTATTTTAGATCACGGCTCGATGCGACTGGTCGTAAAAGTATTGGTCATATTTTAAAGTGCACATCCGTCATACGCCAAATGGCGTACGACACTTCACCTGATGCATTTGATGAGTATTTGCAAATTGCTGAACGTACTTCATGAGAATGCTTAGATCACTTTACTAAGTGCATTCACGTTTTATATTATGATAAGTTTTTAAAAATGCCAACTGCAACTCATATTCAAAAAACATATGAATTGCACGAAGAAAAACATAGACTCCTGAGAATGCTCGGGAGTATCGATTGTATGCATTGAGATTGGACAAACTGCTCAAAGTCGTTACATGGGCAATTCAAAATGAGTACTAATAAATACCCAACTCTTATGTTAGAAGCTGTTGTTGATCAAAAATTGTGGATTTGGCATGCATATTTTGGGGTTCCTGGGGCGAATAATGATTTAAATATGTTATATGGTTCCCCGTTATTTGATGATGAAATTGCTGATATAGCTCCAGAGTGTCCGTTTGTTGTAAACGGGCATACATATAGGAAAGGTTTCTATTTAGCCGACGGTATTTATCCAGCATGGTCTACGTTTGTCAAAACGTTTTCTATTGCAAGGGATGAAAAAAACCTTGAAGTTTAAGAGAGTTCAAGAAGCTGCAAGAAAAGATATTGAACGGGCATTCGGAGTTCTACAAGGTCGTTGGGGGTATTATACGACAACTCGCACGTGTAATGCAAATCAACATCCTCAAGAGAATCATGTATTGTTGTATAATTTTACATAACATGATATTGAAAGACGAGGGATTTGAAGTTTGAGAGATGTGTTCGTGAATCCAGCACCGAACATTGTTAGAGACTGGGTCGAAAGATGTGACTTACATGTTAGGAAGACAAAAGAACTTCGCAATAGGAAAACACACATCGATCTTCGACAAGACATTATGGAGCATCTATGGAATAATGATGATGAGTAGTTTGTGTTTTTATTTATGTAATGTTTAATTTTATTAAATATTTAATTTTATGTAATGTTTAAGTTTTATGTTATGTTTTAATTAAATAAAATTTAATTTAAGTTTATTTAAATTTTTTATTTAAAAAAAATTAAAAAAATAATAATAAAAAAATGCTATGGCACCAGAATTCTGGTGTCATAGCATTTCTGGTGCCAAACTCCCTTTTGCTGACGTGGCACCACTTTTTGAGTTTGACACCAAAAGTTTGGCACTACCACTCCCAGTGCTCTAATAAGGCAAAAGTTCAATAAAGATTCATTTTTTATCATACATCTCAAGACTCTATCTCAACCATCCATTTTTTCATCAAATTAAATAAAACTCATTTTCTACCTTTTTTTTAAAATTAAATATCGCACAAACCGTTAATCGTTACATAAAATGAAACATACCACTGCAACGAGAATTAAATCATCTTTTTAACGAGGGGCACTTTGATATACTTTCGACGAACTTTTTTTTAATTTTATTTTTTAGTCACGTCTAGAAAGATCATATGTGATTCTGGAAAATCACATGTGATTTGTATTTTACAAAATCACATGTGATTTTGTGAAATCACATGTGATTTTGTAAAATCACATGTGATTTTTTAATACAAATCACATGTGATTTTTTTCAGACGCGACTAAAACAAATCGAAAAAATTTTTTGTTCGAAAGTATATCAAAGGCCCCTTATTAGAAAGATGATTTAATTCTCGTCGCGGTGGTGTATTTTTTGTCGTTTAACGATTTACCGTTTGCAAGATATTTTAATTTTAAAAAAGATGTTGAAGTGGGTTTTTTTTTTAATTTAATAAGAAATGAATGGCTATGATTGGTCCATTGGATCTTTGATAAATATTTGATCTTCATTGATCTCAACTCCTGCAATAATGTTTTGCAAGTTTAGACGTAAATTTTCTATACAAAAATAGTTCAAGAATTACACAAACAAATCAAATATTTAATATGTTTTCTAATCTAACTACAAAATTCAGTATTTGATGTTTGGTTCATCAAAACACATTTTATTTGCAGCGGGTAAAACGACCTTTTCTTAATCCATAGATAGGTCATTTGGAGAGCAATCAAAGCTTTATAAGTGCACACCGGATAACAAAAGCTAATTCACTAGCTGAGAACAGTCATCATGTTGTTCTTTATTAACTAGACTAATTTAACTATAAAGTTAACTTAGCCTAGCCCATGTTTACCAGTAATGTAATGAAAAACTTATGATATGTTGTAAAAACGTAAAGTAAATAACACAAAACCTTTCAACGTTTAAATTCATATTACAAGTGAATAAATAATTTACTTGTCTTACTTTGCGGAATAAGTAAGACGAGTTGAATGACAATGTATGTATGTGATCCCATCTCTAAACTCAAAACAAAACCTAAATTATACTTTAAGTGGCAACTATGCTAAACCAACTGAACTTGTTCAGGAACTTAGTTGTTTCTTGGAGGAGTAAAGTGTTTGTGAGTGTTTCAATATTACATGTACAAACTTGTTTTTCTCCTTTACAACTCTACTATTTATAAGCTAAGGAATGGGTAATACCCGTTAGGTAATAAGTTCGTGTCATAAGGTTGATGGACAAGCTACATTCGTACCTTTATCTCTATTACACATCACTATTCTAGGTAAGGGGACAACACACTTTCGGATGGACAATAATGACACTGTCTTTGTTCTTTACCCATACTTAGATATGTTGACTGATGTGTGCTAAAACACACATCCTTATAACCCCGGAAAACACTATAAATCGGACTAAAAATACTAAAATATGGAAAATTATATTGCAAATATGTTTGTATTGTGTTTTTATGTCTTGCAGGTACAAAGGATTGAAAACAATGCAAAAACAGAAATTTTCGGGTTTGATTCGATCAAGTTTAATTATTCTTCGAGATCAAGACGAAGTCGTGAAAATTCCCTGAGCATGCCATTGGAAAGAGCACGAGATTTCGAGTCTAACGGTGCCTTCATTGCTTATTGGGCCAGCCCGTAACCCATTTTATGGGACGGGCAAGCCCAATATATTGCTAGCCCAACAAAAGCCCAAAGTGATACTAGTATATTAATAAATTTGTATATTATAAAAAGGCTCAGATGACGTCACCCTGCATCAGCAGTCACGTGAGCTTAATTAAATCAAAAATCCCACGTGCGGTTCCACTAACAAGGAAAGGACGAGTAAAAAATGGCCAAAAAAGAATCATACGATTGGAATTAAATGCTTACTATGTAAGCGAATGAGAGGGCACGTGGCGTTACTTAAACGATGGATCAGGCTGCTAAAATTCGACGATCCGAGGACATGCAAAAAGAGGCCAATGAGTGGCTCAATCATTGATACAAAATTACAAATTAACCCCCTCCTCTTCCTATTTAAACCACACGCTCCTTCACACTTTTGATCATTAGTTCTAGTTTAGAAATAGTTTCATAGTATAGTTTTCAGCTTATTTTTAGTATTAGATTTGCTTATTTTGTATTCTGACCTTATTGTAAACGCTTATTTCGTCAACTTATTGAAATTTTGTATCAAGAATGGTTATAGCTTATTGAAGATTGTGTTTAGCTTATTGAAGTGGCTTATTCGTTTGTTTTTCTACATCTCACACGTGTGCTTATCAAATAAGCTACTCTTGTAAGCTTATTATCTCAGCTTATTCATCTCAAAACTCCTTAAAAGCTTTTAGATCTGATCCTATAAGCTCTTTAAAGCTTATTTGATTTCATCTTATATGTTTTTAAGGATTTTTGTTTGTAATAAGCTAGAATAAGTTTGGATCTAGCTTATTATCGATTTTAAGTTTCTTTAGTGCTCTTAAAAGCTCTTTTTATCAGATTTAATAAGCTCCTAAATAGCTTATTCAGCTTTGTTTGAGCTTATATTATTTAGATTAGTTTCATTTTAGCTTATTTGCTTATTCGAGTTGAGAATTAAGTCGTTTAAGTACTTTTAGCTTATTTAGATTTCTAGTTGCTGATTTTGTTTGCTTATTGGTTTAGATTGGTGCTTAAATTGTTTTGAATTTTGGCTTATTAAGTGTTTATAGCTTTAGAACTCGTATTAGATCTATTTTGTTAAATGCTTATGTGTTTTACGTGCTTATCTAGTTTATCAAGTGCTCCTGGCTTATTCTGTTTTCTTATTTGTAGTGCTTATTAGATATTTGTCTCGTTTAGAATTGCTAGTGCTTATTCGGTTTAAGCTTGTTTAAGTTTTCGAGGATTTGTTGTCTTAATTGCTTATTCATTGCTCTTGGTTATAAGTTGTTCGTATGTTGTTTAGCTTATTGAGATTTGTAAGTGCTTAATAGGATTATTAGTTTAGAGCTTATTAAGTGCTTATTTTCTCTATATTATTATTTAGATTATAATCAGGCATGCAATAGGTTTGAATTACACATGTCAATTGGGCCTACGCTATTATCTTGGGCTGTATTTTGCTATGAACTTGGGCTGCGATCTTTAAACCTATGGGATTTGCGTCTATAATCTGGAATTGTAACGTGTTCTGGGCCAGCGAAATGATATAACGAGATTTAATTTTATTAGTGATTGTATGGGGGGGGGTGTAAAAATTGTTTTAATATAAATTTTTATGTTTATATTGTGTTTTTTGTACCGGAATGGACTACTCATAGCGTGAGAAGCTTACGATTTAATAAGCTAGATAGAATTTGATTATTTTCTTTAGCTTATTAAATCGGGTGGTTATCGTTTATTTGCGGCTCTTCAATTCGGTTCCATTTTTTTAATCCTTTTTCAATACATTAGTGTAGACTTAGTATAAAATGTTTAGCTTTGCTTATTTGATCATTATGCTAGTGATTTTTTGATTATGCTATGTAAGTTGATATTGTTAATTGGAATTACAGTGGGATTTGAAAAAGGTTTAGTTGATTAATAATTTTTTTTGGATTATTTAGATTTGTCATTTGGTTGTTCGAAGGGCAAAATCCAAAAAATAATCAAATAACACATCTAGTAATTAGTATCTTTTTAAGGGATCATTTTCAAAATAAACCAACGTTGTGAGAAAATTGTCTTTTCTAAGGATAATAATTCGTTAATAAAACCTTAATTCACACTTAAAGAACTTTTCACGTCACTTTGCAAGCATATTCATCTTATAAATCTTTTTAAATCATTTTATCATAATTCTCGTAGTCTAATCGATTAGTAATTCTAGTATTAATATTAGTATAATTTCTAAAATTAGTTTTCTAAAAGTAGTTTAATTTCTAAAATCAAAATCTAAAAAGATAATCAAGCATTTTACTTCAAAACATAAACGTGGTTTTCAATTCAAATCTCAAACTGAAAACGACTCAGAAGAATAATTTTTACTTTATCCCGTAAAATGATTATCATTTCAAAGGGAAATTACAATATTATATTACTCTGATCACTTTTGAACGTATCATTTTTTGGCGCCCTGCCGGAGAGCTATATTTTGACGATCATTTCCCGTTTTGTTTCACGGTTGATGCCTTGAAGATCCTTTCTCCTTGAAAGTTATTTTTGTATCTATTAAAAATATAAAACAAAAAAAATATAAAAACAATAAAAATCCAAAAAATATTTTATTTTTAATATCTTTTAAAAATAAAAATCCAAAAATATTTTTCTTCTTTCCTTTTTCTATATTTTATCTTATCTTATCTTTCTATATAGTGCATGAGCACACGTTCTTCCGCTAGACGACTTTTATCTCCTATTGAAGATCCCGAAAAGTTATTAAGTCGAAAAAGTCGAAGTGAACCGTCACTCCTTTTTGATCTAGAAGAAGACGATATGGCCGGACAAGCTCCGCCGTAGGGTCCGATACCCGACCTCTGCTCGATGGAGGAGTTACTTCAGGCACCAACCGATGGTGTGGGGGATGCAATCGTTGTACCCTCGATTCTTGCTAATCAATTCAAATTGAAGATCTGTTTACTTAATCTAGTAACCGCCATCGCTTTTCATGGTTTTGAAAACGATGACCCTCACTCTCATATTCGACGATTCACAAAAATAACACAAACATTTAAACTTAATAACGTTCTGAGTGACGTTGTTAAACTGTTGTTATTTCTGTTTTCTCTTGAGGGAGTAGCACGAACTTGGCTTGAAAAAGAACCTCCTAATTCTATCACAACTTGGAACGATCTTGTGTGCAAGTTCGTGAACCGTTTCTTTCCTCCTTCTAAGACCACCAATCTTCGAAATGAAATCACGAGATTTCAACAAAGATTCGGTGAGACATTTTGCGAAGCCTGGGATCGATTTAAAGATCTTATTAACAAATGTACCCATCATGGCTTTTCTCCTCTCCATCAGATTGATACTTTTTATAATAGTTTAAATCAATCTGATCAGGATTCTCTTAATTCTGTAGCTAATGGTAATTTCTTAACCAAGAATACCCAATAAGCTTTGACTATTATCGAGAACAAATCTAAAGTTCAAACTTCCAGAAACAAAACTCAAGTTTCAAGTGCTAGTGGGAGTTCAGCTCAAGATGCCCATGTTACCGCTCTCACTAAGCAGGTTGAACCTCATCTCTCTTCTATGAACCGACCGGTTAATTCTTTACAAAATGATTGTCAGACTTGTGGTGGTCCACATGCTTATTATGAGTGTCAAGCCGCCAGTGGCTACACTCAAGAGGACGTATATGCTACTATGGGGACCTATAACCAGAGTGGTAATTCTTACCAACCCCAAGGTAACCGTAATCTTTTAAGCTATCGTTCCAATAATTACCTCGGACCACCAGGATTTAATAATCAGAATCAGGGAAACAATGAGGGATATAATCAAGGAAATAATCAGGCTTATCAGAATGACCAAAACAGAAATACCCAGAATCAAAACCAAAATAGAAATAATCAAAATCAAGGGTATAACCAGAACAGAGGACATAATTTTAACTAGGGTAATAATCAAAATCAGGGATATAGTCAAAACCATGGTCAAAATTACAATTAGAACCAAGTTCCAGATCAACAAGCTTTTAATCAATCAATGTAAAACGAAATGTCAGAAATAAAAAAGATTCTATTTCAGAGACCTCAGGGTGCGTTGCCTAGCAACACCACAACTAACCCTCGAGCGGATATAAAAGCAATCACCACTTGGAGTGGCATTGTTTTAGATGGACTCTCAGTTCCACCTCCTCCTCCTTTTTCTTCTTCTAAGGAGGTGGAACGAGACCTGGAGACGATCATGGACTAGGTACCTACCGAGAGTACCATTAGAGTCCTACCTCCAGTTGTCCAGTCACCTCCTACTCCTGTTTCTTTTGAGATTCCTCCTATTCCTTCTTCTTTTGAGCTTCCTAAGCGGAATCCTCATCAGCCTCCCATTCCTTATCCTTTAAGGCTGAACAAGGAGAAGCTTCAAGACAAGTCTGATATACAAATTCACAAGTTCTTACAAATGTTTAAGAAACTTCACTTCAATATCAGTCTTGCCGAAGCTTTAGCTCTTATGCCAAAGTACCATAAAATGTTAAAAGATCTCCTTTCCGATAAGGAGAAACTATTAGGATTGGCAAATACTTCTCTGACTGAGAATTGCTCAGCGGTCCTCCTCAAAAAGTTACCCGAAAAACTCAGAGACCCTGGGAGATTTCTCATACCATGTGATTTTTACGATCTTGAGTCATGCATGGCCCTAGCCGATCTAGGTGCTAGCATTAACTTAATGCCTCTTTCTGTATGGAAGAAACTATCTCTTCCTGATCTTACTACCACTCGCATGACCCTCGAGTTAGCTACCAGGTCTATTGCTTATCCAACCGATATAGCCGAGGATGTTTGTGTGGTGGGCAAGTTTACATTCCCAGCTAACTTCGTTGTCGTCGACTATGACATCGATCCTCGTGTTCCCCTTATCTTAGGGAGACCCTTCTTGAGGACGGCCCGTGCTTTAGTCGATGTATACGGAGAAGAGCTTATTTTGAGAGACGATGATGAAAAATTGATCTTTCATGCTGATAGCACTTCGAAGCATCCTTATAAGCATGGAAATGAGTCAATTAATATGATTAATTTCATTGACATCACATGCAAGGATCGTTTTCCCAAAGTGTTAAAAATTAAGAAATCAAATCATCCCTCGAGTGGCAGTACTACTCCTCTTTCTGATTCTCTTACTAGTCTCACACCTTTTGAGACTAGTGATTATTTTCTCGAAGAGTTCGCCGATGAACTCGCTCTTCTTGACCCATTTCCACCGGGAAATGAGGATGATAATTTTGATCCCGAAGCTGATCTTAGAAAAATTGAATATTTGCTGAACCAAGATCCATCGACTGAGTCTTCGCCTAAGTCTGATATTGAGATTATTGATCCCATTCTCGAGAGGTTCACCGACGAACCTGCTCTCGTTTACTCACCTCCACTGGGAGATGACGATGATGACGCTGATGATCTTTTTGACCTTAAGTCTGACAATGATGAATGGAAAAAGCTTTTGTATGGTGACAATTTTAATGACATTCACTATGGAAAAGATAAAATTAAGGACTCTAAAATAAAGATTTTAATCGTTGAACTTGAATCTTCTGAATCAAATGTTTTACCTCCTCAGTTACTCATAAGTGACCCGACTCTTCTTGAGGAGTCATCTGGGATTGCTACTTTGTCTTCATCTCCCTTAGAAAATTAGGACAAGGTGTTCAACCCAGGCATACTCATTTTGGGTAGAACTCAGGTTTTCAATGATGAATCAAAGGATAAAGATTTTAAAGTGAATACCTCAACTGAGGCACTTTTAATTCTTGAGGAACTTAACTTTTTATCTATCTCTTCTGATCAAGAACTCCTTTCTCACTTAGAGTTATCCATGACTGAAACTTTGCTATCATTTTCATCTAAAAATGAGGACAAAGTTTTCAATCCCGGGATACACATTTCAAAAGGAGTTCACTCTTTCACTCTAGGATTATCTCATCGGACCTATGAAACTTTCAATATCGTTAATGTTCATCAGAATATTTTAAATGAAGGTCCGATGAAGATTTTTCCGTTCTTCTGCATCTGCCCCAAGGACAAAGGAATTCGGGGAAAGTCAAGCTAGAGACTGGCACAAAAATAAGCGCTTCTTGGGAGGCAACTCGTGTCTTTTATTCTTTCTATTTTCTTACTAAATAAGTGTGTGATTATATAGCCTAAGTGTGGGGGTGTGCTTCTTTCTATGGTTTGTGGTGCTGTTTTTACTTACAGGATTCCTTAAGATCGTAAAGACTCGTGCTTGTTTTCAATCATCTAATCGCCCGGTCTTCGATCTTCTGCTTATTTTTTTGGAATCCTCAATCCTGATTATGTTTATTTATTATGTTTCCCCTTTCACACTTGGAATTACTAGCATATGCCTTTATCGTCCTTAAGTGTGGGGGTAATACCTGATATTTTTAAACATTGAGGCCAATGTTCGGTTCTAAGTGTGGGGGGGATTTCTATTGAAATATGATCATTTTCCCATGCAACCCCGTTTTAACCTAAATATTACTTTATTTTATGCTTAAAAAAATCTCTCTTAGTTTTTTGTTAGATATGTGAATAAGTAGGCCTGTAGAACTAAGGATATTTTGACTTGACCGAGTATTAAACTCTAGCTTTTCCCTTAGCTTTCAAGACTAAGCGTTTGCTTAACTTTAAAATTTTGGAATGAACAAAAAATGATAGAGTTAAATATGAGTTAGATGCTAAGCGTGGAGTAGTTAGATCTCTTTAGAGCTTATAGAGGTTAATTGTGGCTTTTTGCTCCCACCAGCTCAATAAACGTTATATAATTATTAAATAAATAAAGTTACTTTGGTTTTGCGATTCTTAGTTTAAATCCATTCGTAGAGATTCCTTCTGGTGAAAGTAAGGTACACATCGAGGTTCTGTCAGTGTTGTGGGGAAATAGGCTACCGGGTCTTGTCGGTTAGGACGCCCGATGTTGCAGTCGTTTAAAGGGTGGAGGTAATAATAATAATAATAATAATAAGAACTGTGGGCTGATAAAAGTTTACTGTCTCTAGTCGGTTCGCTCCCGATGTGGAAGTCTTCAAAAGAAGGCCCATAGTAATAATAATAATCCGAGACTGATAAAATTTTACTGGCTCTGTCGGTTAGGACGCCCGATGTGTCAGTCTTCAAAAAGGTCGAGGAAATTACCAAGGTCGAAATAAGACTACTGGCTCTGTCGGTTAGGACACCCGATGTGTCAATTGTTTAAAGGACCGAGGGATAAAAATGTTGCAATAATAATAATAAAGCCAAATTTCGACTCCGGGGTTATCTAAATAAAGCCTCCGTCTCTGGACTCATAGTTGAGTTGTTTCGGATGAAATAAAAAGGATAACCCCTAAATCATGCGAATTTAGAACCTTAATGTGGACCTTATTCTCACCATATCGTCACTTTAGGAAAGGATTTCAAACTAATTATGGTCTAAACTGAGCACTTTATGATAATAAGGACATAATTTATTTGTCACCAATAATAATAATAAAATCCTTAGAGGATTTAGGAATAAGGGAGCGAAAAGTGGCTAATGCGTACACAATTAGCATTTATGAGTAGTGTTAGCATCTAATCTTATATTTGACTGTGATTTCGTTTTAAGCTTAGTTTGGGGATTGTGAAAAGTCGAGGATGACGAACTCCCGTTCTTAAAGCCTATTAGATAATTTTATCTTAATCTTTTTCTTTTATTTAATAAGTGGTTAAAACGGGAGCGTTTTCGAAATAAATGATTTTTGAACCTTTTAATGGACATTTTCTGTTCTTGTTTGATGTGGGGGTCATAAGTTAAAGGGGAATTTAATTATTTATTTCTGGGCGTGTTTTATGAACATTGTGTGCGGGACCAGCAATGGCTTGTGTGAGGGAATTTGATGTGTGCTAAAACACACATCTTTATAACCTCGAAAACACTATAAATCGGACTAAAAATACTAAAATATAGAAAATTATATTGCAAATATGTTTGTATTGTGTTTTTATGTCTTGCAGGTACAAATGATTAAAAACAATGCAAAAACGGGAATTTTCGGGTTTGAGTCGATCAAGTTAAATTATTCTTCGAGATCAAGAGGAAGTCGTAAAAATTCCCCGAGCATGCCTTTGGAAAGAGCACGAGATTTCAAGTCCAACGGTGCCTTCATTGCTTATTGGGCCAGCCCGTAACCCATTTTATAGGACGGGCCAACCAAATATATTGCTAGCCCAACAAAAGCCCAAAGTGATTTATTAATAAATCTGAATATTATAAAAAGGCTCGGATGACGTCACCCTACATCATCAGTCACGTGAGCTTAATTAAATCATAAATCCCACGTGCGGTTCCATTAACAAGGAAAGGACAAGTAAAAAATAGCCAAAAATGAATCGTACGATTGGAATTAAATGCTTACTATGTAAGCGAATGAGAAGGGCACGTGGCGTTACTTAAACGGTGGACCAGGCTGCTAGAATTTGACGATCTGAGGACACGCAAAAAGAGGCCAATGATTGGCTCAATCATTGATACAAAATTACAAATTAACCCCCTCCTCTTCCTATTTAAACCACACGCTCCTTCACACTTAGGGATGGCAAAAGCACCCAAAACCGATAGAGAAAACCGAAACCCGAACCGGTTGGGTCGGGTTCGGGGGCGGGTTGGCGGGTTCGGATGCGGGTACGGGTATTGATAAAAGAATTTAGCCGGGTACGGGTTCGGTGACGGGTTTTGATAATACCCACCCCGATTACCCGTACCCGTACCCGTACCCGTATCTGTTTACCCGAATTCGTACCCGCTTTATTGTTATTATAATTAATTAAAGTATATATATTATTACATATAATTTCTTCCATTGTATTTTTTATATAACTATTTCTATTATTTAACACATTTGAATGTTACATAAATTATTCGAAAGCGCTAAATCGTCTAATACGGTATTTGTTTTCTTTAACTTTTAAAAAATTTGAATATATAAAGGTGTTTTGCTTTATTTTTTGAGGAATTTTAGTGTGACTTAATCTTGATACCCGTCATTTTTCTATAAAAATATTCAATTGGGAATACCTGATACCCGCGGGGAAACCCAAAAAACCGATGGATAATATTAACCGGGTACCTAACGGGTAATGGGGCGGGTACGGATGTAGATATTATAAACGAGTGCATGTACGGGTACACTAAAACCCGCCCCGAACCCGACCCTTCTGTCTTTTTATGCTTATTTATGTTTGGTTATGTCATGGCTTATGCATCTATTAATGTTTTCATTGCCGTTTATTTTAGTTTTGCTTTGAATCTGTCCTTTATATGCTCTTAAACTGTTTATCTCTTATTTTTCTGCTTATTTGCCATTGAATTGTTGCTTATTTATGCTTTGTTATGATGTTTAGTGCTTATCTTGCTTAGTTTTTTTAGTTTAAAAGTGATTTGTGCGAATTTCTTAGTTAGTACTGGTAGTGTATTCAGTTAGTGCTGGTAGTGTAATTGTTAGTACTGGTAGTTATAAGTTAATACTGTTGGATTAATTTAGCTTGTTTAAGTGCTTATTGTTGATTGAAATCTGTTTGTAAGTGCCTTATATTGTTATTTGATAATTTGTTTTTAAACATTTAGGATCGAATTAGCTTAAAAAAATGACTTTTGAAAACTTAAAAGGCTGTTTGGAACAAGCAGTACTAACTCATAGTTAGTACTGGTAGTTTTCTTTTGGACTTTTACCCTAACAGTACTAACTCCAAGTTAGTACTGGTAGTGTATTTAGTTAGTACTGGTAGTGTTGTTAGTGCTGTTAGTGCATTTTTGCTTATTAGCTTATTATTTCTGCTTATTTAGGATTAGCTTAGCTTTTTAGAGTAAGATTAGCCCATTTTCACTTACTGTCTTTTTGTTTTGGACTTATGTAAGCTTATGTGTTGTATTTTTTTTAAAAAGTTTAATTTTTAAGTGTTATTTTTTAGCTTATTTGCCATTCTAGCTTATTCTAGTTGCTTATTTTTTAGCTTGAGTGTCATTTTCGGGGTAGGTTATAATTATCTGTTTTTGCTTAATTGCTTATTCTTATTTCATTGTGATTTATTTAAGCTTAGCAGAGTAAGAGTTCTAAGTTGTGAAGCTAGCAGTACTAACTTTTTAAGTTAAAACTGCTGAGTCTTATTTGTTTTTTCTAGCTTATCTGTCTTAAATTCTTAGCTTATTTTTGTTCTTAGCTGCTTAATAGGTGTTTGTGTAGGAATATCTTCGCTTATATGTCATTTAGTTAGCTTATTGTTTGGGTTGTTTTGCTAATAACTGCCATTTTGTTTTCCTTATTTCGTGCTTATTTGCTAGTACAAAAATTTTTTCTTTTTTTAAAGTTGCTTATTGTTTGCTTTTTAAAAAGTTTATATATACATTAGGTTAAATTTGTTGGATAATTTAGTTTTGTTTTTACTCATGTTTTTACTCTCCCGTCCACGTTTTAGGTTTTACTCATTCTAGCTTTCGTTTTTATGTTTTCCTTATTTGTTTTTTTGCATTCTAATTAGAAAAACAAAATCCAAATCTTTTTCCATTCAGCATAGTAATTTCCAAACCAACTTATCGACTTTCCAATTCGTCCTAGTTGGGGTTTAAACGGACCCGGGTATTTTAGTTATATACTTCTCGGTTTCATTGATTATTTTTAGATTATCCTTATTATATATATTTTATTATGTATTATATATATATAAAAGGTTTAGTTAAAAAAAATCAATCAGGGGGTCATAAGTTAAAGGGGAATTTAATTATTTATTTCTGGGCGTGTTTTATGAACATTGTGTGCGGGACCAGCAATGGCTTGTGTGAGGGAATTTGATGTGTGCTAAAACACACATCTTTATAACCCTGAAAAACACTATAAAACGGACTAAAACACTAAAATATGGAAAATTATATTGCAAATATGTTTGTATTGTGTTTTTATGTCTTGCAGGTACAAATGATTGAAAACAATGCAAAAACAGGAATTTTCGGGTTTGATTCGATCAAGTTAAATTATTCTTCGAGATCAAGAGGAAGTCGTAAAAATTCCCCGAGCATGCCTTTGGAAAGGGCACGAGATTTCATGTCCAACGGTGCCTTCATTGTTATTGGGCCAAAACCCGAACCCATTTTATAGGAGGGCACCAAATATATTGCTAGTACAAACAAAAGGCCCAAATGTGATTTATTAATAAATCTGAATATTATAAAAAGGCTCGGATGACGTCACCCTACATCATCAGTCACGTGAGCTTAATTAAATCATAAATCCCACGTGCGGTTCCATTAACAAGGAACAGGGTACGAGTAAAACAATGGCCAAAAAGAACGTTACGATTGGGAATTAATTGCTTAATTATGTAGGCGGAATGAGAAGGGCACGTGGCGTTACTTTAAGGTGGACCAGCTGCTAGAATTTGACAATCTGAGGATACGCAAAAAGAGGCCAATGATTGGCTCAATCATTGATACAAAATTACAAATTAACCCCTCCTTTACTATTTAACCACACGCTCTTACAATTAGGGAGGCAAAGCACCAAAAACGATAGAGGAAAACAGCCCCCCCCCCCCCCCCCCGAACCGAACCGGTTGGGTCGGGTTCGGGGGCGGGTTGGCAGGTTCGGATGCGGGTACGGGTATTGATAAAAGAATTTAGCCGGGTACGGGTTCGGTGACGAGTTTTGATAATACCCACCCCGATTACCCGTACCCGCACCCGTATCTGTTTACCCGAATTCGTACCCGCTTTATTGTTATTATAATTAATTAAAGTATATATATTATTACATATAGTTTCTTCCATTGTATTTTTTATATAACTATTTCTATTATTTAACACATTTGAATGTTACATAAATTATTCAAAAGCGCTAAATCGTCTAATACGGTATTTGTTTTCTTTAACTTTTAAAAAATTTGAATATATCCCACGTGCGGTTCCACTAACAAGGAAAGGACGAGTAAAAAATGGCCAAAAAAGAATCATACGATTGGAATTAAATGCTTACTATGTAAGCGAATGAGAGGGCACGTGGCGTTACTTAAACGATGGATCAGGCTGCTAAAATTCGACGATCCGAGGACATGCAAAAAGAGGCCAATGAGTGGCTCAATCATTGATACAAAATTACAAATTAACCCCCTCCTCTTCCTATTTAAACCACACGCTCCTTCACACTTTCGATCATTAGTTCTAGTTTAGAAATAGTTTCATAGTATAGTTTTCAGCTTATTTTAAGTATTAGATTAGCTTATTTTGTATTATGAGCTTATTGTAAATGCTTATTTCGTCAGCTTATTGAAATTTTGTATCAAGAATGGTTATAGCTTATTGAAGATTGTGTTTAGCTTATTGAAGTTGCGTATTCATTTGTTTTTCTACATCTCACACATGTGCTTATCAAATAAGCTACTCTCGTAAGCTTATTATCTCAGCTTATTCATCTCAAAACTCCTTAAAAGCTTTTAGATCTGATCCTATAAGCTCTTTAAAGCTTATTCGATTTCATCTTATATGTTTTTAAGGATTTTCGTTTGTAATAAGCTAGAATAAGTTTGGATCTAGCTTATTATCAATTTTAAGTTTCTTTAGTGTTCTTAAAAGCTCTTTTTATCAGATTTAATAAGCTTCTAAATAGCTTATTCAACTTTGTTTGAGCTTATATTGTTTAGATTAGTTTCATTTTAGCTTATTTGCTTATTCAAGTTAAGAATTAAGTCGTTTCGTTTTTTTTTTTTTTGCTTTTTTTTTTTTTAAAAGCTTATTTAGATTTCTAGTGGCTGATTTTGTTTGCTTATTGATTTAGATTGGTGCTTAAATCATTTTGAATTTTGGCTTATTAAGTGTTTATAGATTTAGAACTCGTATTAGATCTATTTTGTTAAATGCTTATGTGTTTGACGTGCTTATCTGGTTTATCTAGTGCTCCTGGCTTATTCTGATTGCTTATTTGTAGTGCTTATTAGATATTTGTCTCGTTTAGAATTGCTAGTGCTTATTCGGTTTTAGCTTGTTTAAGTTTTCGTTAGGATTTGTTGTCTTAATTGCTTATTCATTGCTCTTGGTTATAAGTTGTTCGTATGTTGTTTAGCTTATTGAGATTTGTAAGTGCTTAATAGGATTATTAGTTTAGAGCTTATTAAGTGCTTATTTTCTGGATTTTATTTAGATTATAATCTGGCTTGCTTTTGGTTTGAATTACACATTCAATTGGGCTTGCGTTATTATCTTGGGCTTTTATTTGCTAATGAACTAGGCCTGCGTCTTTATAACCTTGGGATGCGTCTATAATTTGGAATTGTAACTTGTTCTGGGCCTGCGAAATGATATAACAGATTTAGGGTATTATTAGTGATTTATAAATTGTTTTAATATAATATTTTTATGTTTATTTTGTGTTTTTGGTACCGGTCTACTCATGAGGCGTGGAGCTTAAGGGTTTAATAAGCTAGATAGAATTTGATTATTTTCTTTAGCTTATTAAATCGGGTGGTTATCGTTTATTTGCGTCTCTTCAATTCGGTTCCATTTTTTATCCTTTTTCAATTCATTAGTGTAGACTTAGTATAAAATGTTTAGCTTTGCTTATTTGATCATTATGTTTAGTGAGTAGTTTTATTAGTGCTTGTTAAGTGATATTGTGAATTGGGAATTAATGTGTGGATTTGAAAAAGGTTTAGTTGATTAATAATTTTTTTCGGATTATTTAGATTTGTCATTTGGTTGTTCGAAGGGAAAAATCCGGAAAATAATCAAATAACACATCTAGTAATTTGTATCTTTTTAAGGGATAATTTTTAAAATAAACCAATGTTGTGAGAAAATTGTCTTTTCTAAGGATAATAATTCATTAATAAAACCTTAATTCACACTTAAGGAACTTTTCACGTCACTTAGCAAGCATATTCATCTTATAAATCTTTTTAGATCATTTTAGCATAATTCTCGTACTCTAATTGATTAGTAATTCTAGTATTAATATTAGTATAATTTCTAAAATTAGTTTTCTAAAAGTAGTTTAATTTCTAAAATCAAAAATATAAAAAGATAATCAAGCATTTTACTTCAAAACATAAACATGGGTTTCAATTCAAATCTCAACGTGGATTACGACTCTGGAAGTATAATTTTTACTTTTCCTAAAGTGATTATTATTTCTAACGGGAATTACTATATTATATTGCTCGACACGTTTCGAACTTATCATTGACTTTGCTAGATAAGTACTTGTACTTAATCTTTCAAACACCTCCCGCCTATTCTTTAGTCACTTAGACATTTGTTTAAGTCTTCAGGTCTCTGACGTTGAGGAGATTAAAAGGAGTCCAGTAAGCTGATTACCATAGCTCACTGAACACATCACCTTCTTCTTTGGTTCAGGGACTTCATTCATTGAGTTTCGCCTTAGTGAATGGTGAGAGTTTCTTCTTAGACTCAAGTTAAACGTCTTGAAGGTAAATCACTGAATGAATGTCCATTCAGTGACTTGAGAAGGATATCTGACACTTAGGATATTGTTTATTCAAATCCTAAGGTGAAGATCATTGGGCACTAAATTCGCCCAACAATCTCTCCCTATTTGGATATAATAATAGCCTAACGGTTTGTTTGGTAGGACAGAATAAAATGTTAACTGAATAGAATAATGACATAATGGAATAAATGATGTAATGTAATAATTCATTACCTTTATTAATAATGTTTGGTTGGTATGATAGGACGAAATGCAATCGATAAGAAAATGACCAAAATGCCCATTGTTAATAAGAATTTTATATAATGTGGTTAGTTAACGGTGGAAATTTATGTAATGTGGATTACATTACAAGACGTAATGAAAAAAAGGAGGGTATGGAATAAAAATGATAGTTTTTGATGTAGCGAGTCATTCCTTGTAATGAATCATAGCACTGTATAATTTTAAACAAACAATATTTTTTTATTCAAACGTAATAACCGTTTCCATTCCAACTGTAGAACCATAGAGGGGGCGAACACGGTTATCTTGACTTCTTTGAAGTTTCTAAAACTTCAAGTCACAAATAACCAAGTGGTGTAGTGATATACTTAATGGTGAAGACAATAAGTAGATGGAAAGAGAGAGAGAGAGAGAGACCACGATATATACTAGTTCGGGATGGGGGGTTTATACCATCCATACGTCTAGTTGCGAATCCACGACGCCTATACTATTACTATATTATAATCCTTATGGTGGACTATAAACCGTATTACAATTCGCTCCACCAATATGCACTAAGATCAGAGCTCACTAAGAAGAGCTACTCCCTATGGTATTCCGCCCTCGGAATCCACCCTAAGAACTAGTGATTCGACTTAACCTCTAGGATCACTAAGGTCAACTAGGACCACTAAGAATTTCCTATTGGAAGCTTACCAAATCCCAACTAGATCAACATGATCTAGGCTTAATCGCAAAGATACAAGACTTCCCTAACAAGCAAATTAAATGAATGTTGATTGTTTAAATCAAGTCCTAACCTAATTTAGAGACATATTTCTAAACGAAAGGGTATGAGAAAGAAGACCCTCGACTTATAACACATAAGTGTGGATTAGGTACTTGTGTCTCTCTCTTGCGGAGCTGTGTTCTTTAATAGATGATAGAAGAGAAGATTAAGAACATAAGAGGTGTTAGACCTAGAGGATATGGGAAGAGAAAAAGAGAGAAACAAATAATGGCAAGAGGTGAGGAATACAATAACCAAGAGGTGGTATTTATAGGCCAAAAGCTTGGAAGTGGTAATTTCTCACAACTAGTGGCGTGTTGAGTCACGCGTCAGCGCGTCATCAGCGCGCCAGAACCCATCTCGGGTTTTTTTGGTTTTGACGTTTTAACTACCCGGTCTTGCTAAACCCCCAATTGTACTTCACGCTTTGAACTTTCCATTATTCTTACACTCAAGGTGAACAAAATCAAATAGCCATTTGATAAAAATGTTTGTGAAGTAATTTAGAAGAAGATTTGGGAGTGTTTGTCCAATATCAAATAGATAGAGAAGAAGTATTGGACAAAGGGTGTGTTTGGGTATTTTTCACATGTAAATGGTTTAGTTGGAAACTAACCATGGTTAGGGTGATAAATTGGCATAGTTAGAATAGAAAGGAATATGTCAAAATAATATTCTTAACTTTATGAGCAAGTGTGGATGTTGTGAGAGATAGAATTTCAAATTCAAATTCAAATACAATTAAGCACATGTGGGATAAGATGAGAAGGATGAGTTGGCATGATGTAATGTTTTGGAGCCTAAAGATCTAAATAAAAATTTAAAGATAAGGATAAGGTTGAGGTGTAGTGAGTTGGTAATAGGTTGGATATGATGTGATGATTTGGAGCCTAAGATCACATTCAAATTTGAATGGTTGAGATTAGAGTGTGAGGTGGCAAAGTGTGTAGGAGAATATTGGTGATGTTGTGATATTTGAATTCAAGCTTAAGAGGATAGGAGAAGTGTGTAGAGAAAGCTTTGAGTGTGTGTGTATGTGAAGCTTGAATTCATAAGTGAGTTATGTGAGTGTAGAAGTGAAGAAGAAAATGAATATGAAGTGTATGTGGTGGAGAATGTTTTGATGTGATGGAAAGGATCCTGTGTTGGAATGTTGGGGGAAAACAAGTACAATGTGTAAGGGAATATGCGTTGTCATTTGAAGGATAAGATTGGGAAGATGAAGAAGAGAATAATCAAAGGATTGATTATGTTTTAATAATCACATTGTAATAAGAGAGAAAAGAGATGGGTACATGTGATTATGGGATGGTTTAGGAAAGGAATGTATAGAGTATGTGGAAGGTGTATATAAACATTTGATGGGTAGAAGGGATTAACAAATGATTAGGAGGATGTTTAAAAGAGAATGGATTCTGTAAGAGAAATGTGAGGAATACATGTGAGAGTTTGTAAATAGTTTATAAGTAGGGAGGTAGGTAGGAAAACTCAATGTACAATTAACCTCCAAATACCACAAACTCAAGTAGTCACTCAGACTTAATCCTAGATAATCATTAATGGAGTTGATCATTAATCATCTTGATGCAAACAAGCTAAGCGATTTTCCTCTCAAGTAAAGCATATCCCATAGCGGGAAAGGATGAATTTACCTAAAGTGACATTTGACTTAGTTTGACCAATAAGGGAGTAAGACCCGTTACGTGATTTAGAACAACGTAAATCCAGATTAAGGTCAAATGGATACTTTTGTTTGATGGTATGTTGAAAGTATATTCATACTAGGTTTAGAAAGAAGTTTCGGCCTTGGCTAGAGGCAATTGATAAAAGATTTGAGTTACCATTTATTAAAAACTAGAGGATTTGTTTTTGTTCTTCTCTAAGTATAAACCTCATTTAGAGTGTTCCCAAATGCTCAAGTATCATGTACATGAAGTTTCCATATGTGTCGGGTAAGAGGAAATGTTAGATATTAGAAAAAGACTCGGTCACCCCGTGTATTTTACTGTTTATTATAGCTCGTAGTTTAATAGTTAAT
>BQNB010055717.1:3209-38986 GCA_026074375.1 Tanacetum coccineum
AATATTTATAAATTTTAATATATGTATAAATATTATATAAATGATTCTAAAATGTTTCGCAAAAATTTATATTAAAAACGAACCACCACTATTCACGTCAGGAAATAGTGCACAAGTATAAAATAGTGTGTAACTTTCGCGTTTTAAGCCCGTTTCTTATGTCCACGCTTTCGTATTAAGACGAGTTATCAAAATATTACATTTTCATATTTTGGACCTACTGGTGAACAATGCTTTTTACTGTTCATAACAGTTTATAAAATTAGTTGTCGTAAACTCGTAAACGTCGTATTTTATTCGTTTTAACTCCGTTTTTAGTGATTCTTTCGAGCACGAATTTGTTATTAAAAGTTCTATCAGATTAATGATGTTTTCAAAATGTTCATGTCTGAGATGAGCAGTAACTTTTATAAAATTATTTTTATAAAAGTATATATTATCGTAAACTCGCAAAATTCATAACTCCTTCGTTATTTATTGAAAAATTACGATTCTTATTGTTTTGGAATCCTAAAAAAATGTGTGATCTGAGAAAAATAACCAACTCTATATATCAGTAGTATTTTGTAACTTGTGTTTATAAAATTTCTTTTATAAACCCGTTTATTAATGCATAACTTGTAATTAGCGTATCTTATTTGTTATAAATCGGTTTTTCGAGTTCTTTACATGCCCACGATCCTTGTGACATGTAGTATTTGATAAAAATATAAAATAAAATTTTAAAATTCGAATTAAAACAGAAGCTTTTGAAGTTTTTGATAAAAACATGTTTAAACTTGATTTTGTAACTTTTACGCTTAATCATCTTGTTACAAGTCCATTACAACACTTATTTTCACATGTCTTCCATCCTTAGGGTCTCTAGTACATGATTAGTCCATATATTATCCAAGAATCACAAGATCCAAATGTGTACAAACTTATTTATCCATAAACTTTCATAAGTATACATTTTAGTTAACTTGTTTATATATACTTTTTATACATAACCAACACTTGTACATTATTTATACTTCCATCATAACACGATATTATCATCCATGTAACATATATAAAAGTTTTCCAAGTCATAAACAAGTGTAAAAATCCATTTTTACAAGTAAATAAGTTCTTAGATGGTGATTAACTATACACACATTATATATGCATAAAATCATGAAAGTAAAGAGATTAGGGCTTTTAGATAACCTTTATATGATGTGTGGTGATGAACAATGTGATCTAAACCCTTGTTTAGCAACCAAACCCAAGATTATAACACTTGAAAACCCTAAAACCACTTGAAACCCTAATCTTGCTTTCTTGCTTGATTAACCCTTGTAACCTCCAAACCAAACCTTCTAATCACCTTGGGACATCTTAGATATGTTGTAGGAATGTGTGTAAGTGTTGTAAATAAATTTTGTATGGGTTTTTGTATGAGTTTGGTTGATGCCGTGGGTTAGAGAGGAAACAAAGAGAGTGTTTTTGTGTTTTTCACTAAGTAAAATGAGAGTGTATGTGTATACTTTCTAGCTAGGGCATTATATACTCATTTGACTAGTCCAATACACTATTAGGAAGGTCTTTGGTCAATGAGAAACATTAGGAGTGAAATGAGGAAGTCTTATGGTCTTTGTCTAGTAAAAGTCTTAAGGCTTAAATGAGAAAGGTTTGTACAATATCAAGTTGGAAGAAAATGAGATATTTCCTTTGATATTTTCTATCAAATCCGGCCATGGGTTGATATATATGATGATTTTTAATAAATTTTGGGTATTAGGTACAATTTTGGGTATTTGTTGAAGCGTAGAAAAGTTTTGGTGGTTCCGAGAATGCCTAAACGTATTTTATCGCGAAACGTACTTACTTTACGTAACCAATAAAAATAAAATAAACAAAGTTAATAATTATACTCAAAATAATTACTTAACACTTGCTTGATGTAAACATTTAATTGTTTGATGCCCGTTTATATTGAAAGATAATTTTTAGCTTACGCGATTTAACTTAACGATTACGATTTAAAAGCAAACGCGTACAATACTAAAAATAAATAGTGAATTTATTGACGACGTAAATGACCCTAAAACACGGGGTGTTATACTGCCGGGGAGGTGTGTGCGATTATCAAGTTTACGTTTGAAGATTAGTGTTTAAAGACCCTTCCCCGTGAAGTTTCGCTTTCATTTGTGAATATTTTCTTCTATTATCAAGTAATCAAAAATTCCAAAAAAATTAAAAAACAACAAAATCAACCGTTGTGTCACTTGTGAATTCGGCTCACCTTTAGATTACAAACTATAAGAGAGGTATAAGGAGGGTTGATCCGACGAACTTCGACCCGAAAGGAGAAGGTTTTTAAAATGCTTCGCGCTTACCCGCTCCTCCGCTTCTTTGTGCGTTTTCTAGAGAGCTACCGCGCACCTTTGACTATCGGTCCCAAAAATATTTTTCTTTTATATTTATCTTTCATAAAAATCTAAAAATAATCTTCTTATCCTCCTATTTGTTTAATTCTAATGTCGTCATACAACCGACGTGGTTGTTTCAAGTGTGGAGGTCCGTTTGGTGGTCTATATTGTCGACAATGTACTTGTGAGCGGTGTAGAAGAAATTATACGGATGAAGTTTGTGCTTTATGCTGTTATGAAGTTGAAAAATCATTCGTTAATGATTCAAATCCAAATTCTTTCATTGATTCTCCAAATATTTTCAACCCACCTCCACAACCCCAAACATATTCTTGTGAGTTTTGTGGAAACAATGCTCATTATGGTTACGATTGTCCACATCAAGTTCCATTTATCTATAATCCGAAACCGTGTTACAATCAAGACTTTGACAATAATTTTCCACCAAGTTTTCAAAGTTACCCACAACAATATCTTTGTTGTGAAAACTGCGGGGGTCCTCATGAGACTTTTCAGTGTCAACCGTTGAACCAAAATTTCTATGAACCTAATCTTTGCTATAATTCTAATTCTTCCGGTTTTGACCAATATCAACCCCCGCAGTATACCGTCATTCATCAACCCCCTCAAGAAAAGAGTGTGCAAGCCAGAGAAAACCTAATAAAATCTATACAAACCTTTTTAAAGAAGTTTAATCGTATATCTTTTAGAGAAACGACAAAGGCTTTATTGCTAGTTTGGGATATTTTTTTTGAAATTAAGCATGCTTTTAAAGAAAAGCAACATCAACCAGAGGATATACAAGAATTGATTCATAAACTTCTTAAAGATTTGCAAATGATAAGTGAGGAGCTGGCTGATTATATTAATACTCCGAACTGGAATTGTCTTGCCTTCTACGAAGATGATGACGAGGAGTATACTATTGCAATCACACCCGTCTTACCAATCGAGGAACCCGATAACTCTCTAAGTATGGGGGACGAGCATCTTAGCACTATTCCAGAAACGGAATCAGACGAATTAATAAAGTCTAGTGTTGAGAACCTTGTCCCAATCCCAAATGAGTCCGAGGATTTTTCTGATATCGAAAGTGAGTGTGATGTGCCCGTTTGTGATAATTTTACAACTTTCTCTAATCCTCTCTTTGATGCTGTAGACGATTTTTCCTCTTGTGACGACGAGTCATTTTCTGATGAGGACGTTCCGAAGGAAATTTATTCGAACCTTCTTTTTGATGAAGAAATCATTTCTACTAAGATAGATCCGCATCACTTTAATGCTGAGTCTGATCTTATAAAATCTTTGCTTAATCAAGATACTTTGATTATTTCTTCTCCTAAGATCAATTCTCTTCTTGAGGAGTTCTCCGGTGAACTCGCTCATATCAATTTAATTCCACCGGGACCGACTTTGATCCTCAGGAAGAAATTCGTCTTGTTGAGAAATTATTGTATGATAATTCATCTCCTCGACCCCCGAAAGAACTTAATTTTGAAAATTCTGATGCTGTAATCAAGTCTTTCTCTCCATCTCCTATCCCCGTTGAGGATAGTGACTTTATTATGGAGGAGATCGATTTATTTCTTACTCTGGATGACTCGATGCCACCATGCATTGAGAATGATGACTATGACTCTGAAGGGGATATCCTTTTCCTTGAATAATTGCTTAGCAATGATTCCCCTTCACTTCATGAAAATGAGTCATTTCATTTTGATGTTCCATCATCCCGTCGTCCTCCTGCAAAACCCACCGGATGATGATGAAATTGAGCCCGATACGAGAGTTTTGACTGCCAAAGTGGTGGGTGATATTTCTGAACACTATATTCTTATGCCTAGACTTTTACCCACCCTACCCACCCTTTGTCCAGTGATTGACACTTTGCTTCCATTTTCATCCGAAAATGAGGACAAATTTTATCTCTTATCTCATCGGGGCTTTAAAGCTTTCCAGCTTTCTTCTGAAAGCCCGATGATGACTCATGAAGGGGACAGTCCTATCTTGGATGTTCCATATCTCCATTTCTATCCCCCTTGACCATCTCAAGTATGAGGGGGGGGGGGGATCGAGTCAATCTTAGTGACTCATTAACAAAAATAAGCGCTTCGTGGGTGGCAACCCATGCTTATCCTAATATAATTATAATAGTAGTAATGAATAAGTGTGACGTGAGGAGGCTCGCCTCTTCCTTTCTCGTGTTTTGTGGTTTTTGTTGTATGTCCAGGATTGCCCCGGATTATAAAGCCTCTCGTGCTCGTGGTTTTGTCCTTCGTTCACTCGAGCTTCAATCCTTAGCATGATTATGGGAATCTAATATCCTAAATCTTATCGACTAATGTTTATCTTTGAGCACACTTAATAAACGGCTTTAGATTTACGTAGAGACCCTTCTTAAAACATTGAGGCAATGTTCAATTCTAGTATTGGGGGGGATCTATCGATTTGATTGTTAGATCCTATCCTTTCTACTTCTTCCCCCTCTCTCACTCCTTTTGAGGAAGGAGACTTCATTTTGGAAGAAATCGAAGCTTGTCTTACTAATGATTCAATTCCACCGGGAATTGATGATGACAACTTTGATCCGGAGGGAGACCTTCTTTTACTCGAGAAGTTATTAAACGATGATCCATCATCTCCGCTCCCTCCGAAGGAATTTCATGTTGAGGAACTTAAAATCGTAAATCCTTCATTACCTTCTATTCTCGAGTATGCATTTTTGGAGGGTACCGATAAACTACCCATCATAATTTCTAAAAACTTAAAAGCAGATGAGAAGGTCCGACTTCTAAAGGTTTTAAAGTCACACAAGCATGCCATCGCTTGGAAAATCTTTGATATAAAGGGCATTGACCCTTAATTTTGTACTCATAAAATATTAATGGAGGATGACTCTAAACCGGCAATTCAACATCAAAGACGGGTTAACCCAAAAATTCATGAGGTTATCAAAAAGGAAGTTATCAAACTAATTGATACCGGATTGATTTATCCTATCTCCGATAGCCCGTGGGTTAGCCCCGTTCATTGTTTGCCTAAGAAGGGTGGTATAACCGTAATTGAAAATGAAGATAATGAATTAATACCTACTCGATTAGTTACGGGATGGCGTTTATGCATTGACTACCGAAAGTTAAAATCAGGCCACTCGTAAAGATCATTTTCCATTACAGTTTATGGACCAAATGCTTGAGAGACTCGCGGGAAACGAATACTATTGTTTTCTAGATGGTTTCTCAGGATACTTTCAAATTCCTATTGACCTGCAAGACCAAGAGAAGACCACCTTCATTTGCCCTTATGGGATGTTTGCCTACCGACGCATGCCTTTCAGCTTATGTAATGCTCCAGGCACGTTCCAAAGGTGCATGATGGCCATTTTCCACGACATGATCAAGGAAAAAATGGAGGTCTTTATGGACAATTTCTCGGTCTTCGGGGATTCTTTCTCTTTATGCCTCTCCCATTTAGAAAAAAATGCTCAAACGGTGCGAAGACACTAACTTAGTTCTAAATTGGGAGAAATGCCATTTTATGGTAAAAGAAGGCATTGTTCTAGGGCAAAAGATTTCAAAGTCCGGGATTGAGGTCGATAAAGCTAAAGTTGATGTTATAGCTAAACTCCCTCATCCGACTTCCGTTAAAGACATTTAAAGTTTTTAGGTCACGTCGGGTTCTATCGTCGATTTATTCAAGATTTTTCTAAAATCGCCCGGCCAATGACCCATCTTCTTGAAAAAGATACCCTTTTTATCTTCTTGAAAGAATGTATTGAATCATTTAATATACTTAAGATGTAAGTTACTGAAGGCTAATTTTGTTGCCCGATTGGGAACTACATTTGAATTATGGGTGATGCTAGTGATTACGAGGTAGGTGCAGTGTTGGGGCAACGTAAGACCAAACATTTTCAGCCTATACACTATGCTAGTAAGACCATGACGGATGCTCAAGCACATTACACTACGATGGAGAAAGAATTATTAGCCGTAGTGTATGCTTTCGAGAAATTTCGGCCTTATTTAGTCTTGTCGAAGACCATAGTGTATACGGACCACTCGACTCTCAAATATCTTCTTGCTAAGGAAGATGCTAAACCGAGATTGCTCTGGTGGATTCTCCTACTCCAAGAATTTAATGTCATTATTCGTGATAAAAAAGGAGCTGAAAATCTCGCGGCTGACCACTTATCAAGACTTGAAAATCCCGACCAAGATGTTCTCGAGAACAAGGAAATTACCGAAACATTTCCTCTCGAGACACTTGGTATGGTTACCTTTCGTGGTGATGATAGTACCCCATGGTTTGCCGATTTTGCAAATTACCATGTGGGGAATTTTATTGTGAAAAGGATGTCGTCCCAACAAAAGAAAAAATTCTTCAAAGACGTGAAGCATTATTTTTGGGACGACCCCTACTTGTTTAGAATTTGTGCAGATCAAATGATTAGGCGATGTGTTTCCGGCCAAGAAGCCGTTGATATCCTCACGGCTTGCCATAATGGACCCACCGGGGGACATCATGGTGCCAACTACACCGCTAAAAAAGTCTTTGATTCCGGATTTTATTGGCCTACTATTTACCGAGATGCCCATGACTTGGTCACACGGTATGATGCTTGTCAACGTAAGAAAATCTCGCAACATGATTAATGACTCAAAAATGTAATTCAGTGTGTGAATCTTTGACGTGTGGGGCATCGATTTCAGGGACCGTTCCCGTCCTTCACGAGGGAACAAGTACATTCTCGTGGCCGTTGACTACTTGTCAAAAATGGGTTAAAGCAAAAGCGCTCCCCACTAACGATGCTCGAGTTGTGGTGAAATTTCTTGAAATCTCTCTTCGCCCGATTTGGAACTCCTCGTGCTATCATTAGTGATCGCGGTACCCATTTTTGCAATGACCAATTTGCAAAGGTCATGCTTAAGTATGGGGTGACACACCAACTTTCTACCGCGTATCATCCACAAATGAGTAGACAAGTGGAGGTTTCAAATCGTGGTTTGAAACGTATTTTAGAGAGGACCGTAGGTGAAAACCATGCTTCATGGTCCGATAAGTTAAATGATGCATTATGGGCCTTCCGTACCGCATTCAAGACACCCATCGTGTGTACTCCATATAAGCTAGTGTACGGAAAGGCTTGTCATCTTCCTATCGAATTGTACACAAGGCCTATTGGCCTTGAAAAAATTGCAATTTTGACCTTAAGACCGCGGGTGAACACCGGAAAGTTCAAATGAATGAATTAAATGAACTCCGGGATCAAGCTTACGAGAATTCTTTAATCTACAAAGAGAAAATGAAGAAGATGCATAACTCCAAGATTAAGAACCGCATTTTCAACGTTGGTGATCGAGTTCTTCTCTTCAATTCTCGATTAAAGATCTTCTCGGGCAAGCTCAAAACCCGTTGGACCGGACCGTTCACCGTTGCTCAAGTTTTCCCTTATGGTACCGTCGAGTTATCTCAAACCGACAGACCAAACTTTAAGGTGAACGGTCATAGACTTAAGCACTACTTTGGAGGGGACATACCACCGATGGTTGTCTTAGATCTCCAAAATTTCCCCATGGACCAATGAATTCGGGGACATGAGTCAAGCTTAGTGACTCATTAATAAACAAGCACTTCGTGGGTGGCAACCCACGCTTATCCTAATATAATTATAATAGTAGTAATGAATAAGTGTGTCGTGAGGAGGTTCGCCTCTTCCTTTCTCGTGTGCTTTATGTTTTGTGATGTTTGTCCAGGATTGTCTTGGATTTTTAAAGCCTGTTGTGCTCGTGGTTTTGTCCTTCGTTCACTCGAGCTTCAATCCTTAGCATGATTATGGGAATCTAATATCCAATCTTATCAACTAACGTTTATCTTTGATCATACTTAATAAACGGCTTTAGATTTACGTAGAGACCCTTCTTAAAACATTGAGGACAATGTTTAGTTCTAGTATGGGGGGGATCTATCGATTTGATTGTGCCTGCAGTCGTTGTTTTCACGTAATCCTGTTTTTACCACCAAAATACCAAAAAAATGAAAAAAATTAAAAAAATTTAAAAATAAAATAAGTGTTTTATCACAATGTTGACTTTCCTGCTGGGTAGAATAAGAATAAATTTTGACTCGATCGAGCGTGTTGAGCTCTTAGCTTTGTCCCTTAACCGTTATAAACTTGACTAAGCATTCGCGGATCTTTTTATTAAAGATTTTAAATTTGCGAAGAACGAGAAATGATAGAGTTAATTATGAGTTAGATGCTAAACAAGGATTAGTTGGAAATCTTAAGAGCTCATAAGTGTAGTTTGTGGCTTTTTCTCCCATAAGCTTCTAACCGGACTAATAATACGTGCTCTTTTCGAAAATTAAACTTAAATCAACGATTTTTGAAGTATAGTCGATAACAATAATTTATTTAGTCTTAGTTCAAATTTATACTTAAATTTTCTCTATATCGTGGTAATATAAAGTGTAAAAAAAAGAAAAAAAGAAAAGAAAAATGAGGTAATAATTAAATAATTTTAAAATTTGATCCGAGACTAATAAAAGTTTACTGCATCTTGCCGGCTCACAACCGATGTTGCAGTCTTCTAAATAAGGCACATAGTAATTATTCGAGACTAATAAAAGTTTGCTGCATCTTGCCGGCTCACAACCGATGTTGCAGCCTTCAAAAAGGTCGAGGATTTCCTTCGTTTAAAGGATGTGTAATTATATTAAGTGTAATATATGTGATTTAATAAATATAGGGAAAATCTCATTTTTTAAAAATTTAAATATGCCTTTGAACTAAGACTATTTCGTTTTAAGTTGTGGTTTTTCTAAATGAATTGTTTTACGGGAAGCCTAAGAGTTTTTGAAACCGAAGGTCCGTGAGTTCCGATACTATTCTCTGTGGGGTGTCAAAAGCCTGGTCACCTAAGCCGGTCTCGGCTGGGATGTGCCGAGAAGAAAGTCGCTACATGGAATGATCTCGCCTTCAAAATCATAATTCTTGGGTGGAACGTGAAGCATAGAAATATTACAATTTTCTTAAAAAGGTTGATCCATGGTTGAAATTCGAAATTAGCACACTCACATAATATATAATAATTGTCGGGAGCAAAAAGTTTCACAAGTTACAAGTATGAGTAGTGTTAGCATCTTAACTTATATTTAACGGCGATTTCATTTTTAAGCTTGGTTTGGGACAAGTGAAAAATCGGGGATGATGAATTTATCCTTTTTAGGCACTTTAGGATTGAAGTGCTACTTGTTCTATGACCCCAAAGTTAGGAAATAACGAAAGTCCAAACATTCTAGTTAGAAAAAGAAAAAGGAAAAATATAAAAAATATACATGTAGTAGTTAGTGTAGGGATTGAGATCCTCTCATTTTCAAATCTCTAATGTTCTTCTTATGTTGACATGTTGTGAGAGGGAGCAATTTAATAGGTTGCATATTTTACTCAATTATGGCCCTACTATTTAATTTTCTTTTATTTGGTTGGTTTAACATTACAAAACATGAGGGACAAACACTAGAGGATCTTAATCCTTAGTGTAGATTTATAAAAATGGTCAAAACGGGGCTTTTCAAAGTTAATGATTCTTTAATCCCCCTTGATGAACACTTAGCTACTTTTCGAGATAATTAGTCGAGGGGGATTGAGATTCTTGGTTTTCTAAAGTGTTTACTTATGACATTGGGTGAGGACACGACAATAGTTTAGTATGGGGGATTTTGGTATGTGCTTAATTACACATACCTTTTACCTAATAAAACGAGCCTAGATGACAAAAAACGAACATAAAATGCCAAATATATGTGTGTTTTAAGATTTATGATGTGCAAGTAACGGTTATTTACTAAAGGACAAAAATTAAGCCAAAACGGATAAAACCAAACACAGAATTGGAAAGAGCGTAAAAAGTCAAAGTCAAAAGTCAAAGTCAACAAGTCAAAGACTAAGCCGAAACTGAAGAAATCTTATCGGGCGAACCCATACCCGAGTTAATAGGCCGGGTCAGCCCAATATGCTTGTTTACTTAAATCATAGGCCCAATACCCTTTTTATCAAAACTGGTCCAAGCCTTCTTATTTAACGAGACCCAAAACAAATCCAAAAGTCTCAAAACCAAATCACTTAACAGTCCAACCCTTTAAACTTACTGCTGTTAAATGCTATTACACCATTAGTCCCTAGACATTTCACTAGAAGTCCTTGGACCTTTGCACCGTTAGTCCCAAAGGACTAACGATGTAAACACTTAACCAAAATCAGGGCAAACGCCCGTTAAACACAAACACAAAACAGATCCTGTTTTTTTTCCTGCTACTCACCCTCATCCTATTAACCATAATCCCTTTTAACCCCGTTATCTCACTTCACCAGTCAAACAAAAATCCTAAATCCCGCCAAATCCACCATGGTCCCTATTCACCCGTCACTTTCTTTCCTACCTCGGCCTTTACCCCCAAGCTCAACCCCAACATTCCAGAAAGCTGGCCAAAACAAAACTCATGCTGGCAATCACATGTTGTTCCATTGGTTTAAGAATCACACAACATCAAATCAGTGGCTGTATGCAAGAAGTGGTGAACAAAAGATGGATGGCCAGGATGAAGAGTTTTCCCTTTCCTTCTCAACACAACAAACACAAAGTTCAAGACCCATGCAGTTTAGTTATTCTATAAATAGTTTAGGATTCCATTTGTATCTAGTGTAGGATTAGTTTTAGGAGTAGTTTAGTTTTGCTTATTTTACTGATTATTTCTTTCATTGTATTTTACTTTCAAGCCTTGTAACCTTCTTTTTATATTAATGAAAATTTCAGCTTATTTCCAATTTGATCTTGTCTTTACTTAAAAGTTTTAATCTGTTTTTACAAGTCATTTAAATAAGCAAAACATGCTCTTAAAATTCTGTTGTAACTGTTTCATTAAATTTCACTCAAAATAATACCTAAGTTGCTTTTTGGATGATAAGCCAGTATTGGACGGGCTTATGGATAATACCAGCTTATCTATGATAAGCTGGAGCTTGTAGATAAGCTCATTTGAGCATATTTGATCCTTGTTTGAGCTAGGATCAATGTATGTGTTACTTTTACTCATTTTAGCCTAATCTCTATTTTAGCTTATTTTACTGCTTATTGTCTGCTTATTATTGTTTTCAGTTGCTTATTATGCCTAGAGTTAGCTTAATAAGTCTAGTGAATGGTTTAGGATAGTTTAGTTTAAGTCTTCTTTAAATCTGTCTCTTTTGAGTTAATACAGCTTATTAGACTAGCTTATTATTTCAGTGCTTATTTCTCTTAGCTTTTTGCTTAAATGTCATTAGTATGCATGAATATCCATCTGTTTTCATAACTTAATGGTTATTAGGGTCTGTTTCAGTCTTAAAATAGCTTTTCAATAATAAAGGGGTGTTTGGGTTAAGGATTATTAGGGTAGTAAATGCAAGTGTATGCTGTTTTTTGTACTTAAACCAGTTTTAATCAGCTTTAGTTTAGTCTAGATATAAGTTTTAATTAGTTTAAAAGAAGTTTTATTAAGTGTTGAAGTTAGTTTTATCAATTTTCCATGTCTGCTAGTCTATATGCTAGTCAAACTGCTTATTTGATGATGTTTGTAAAAGTCCACTTGAAGTATGATTTTTATGCTCAAACTTTGTTTCATTTAAATCAATTAACATCTGTTTTCAATTATTTGACTTTGGTTTGCATTCTTAATCATTTTTGATCAAAATTCTGCTAAGTAGTGGTTGTTCATTTGCTTGTTCTTAAGTACCCACATATTCAGATTAAATGTGTTTAAAATCTAGCTTATCTTTGATAAATTTTAATTGAATTTAGATCATTGTAATAAGTTCTTAATATGTTTCAAGGTTTTATTGTGTCAACTTCCTTTTTGAGTCTTTAGTCCTGTCTGCATGTGTCCTTTAAAGTCAAAAAGCCAAAAACAATAGTGTGTCTGCCTATTTCAATTCCTCTTTTCTAGCTTAGTTTTTTTTATCCTTTTTGCTTATTTTCAGCTTATTTGAGTTATTAGAATATAGGTTTTCATCAATTTTCAATTTTTAGCTTATTATGAATGTTTATTAGTCCTTATTTTTAGCTTCAAAGTTTGTCAAAAGTCATCTTTTGTTCTTTTTGAGTAAATCTGTTAATGTCTTTTAAACTGTTTTTCAGCTTATGTCATTTGCTTATTTCTTAGTCCTAAGTGTTTATTAGTTATATGCCTCTATGTGTTCTGGTTTATCAGTTTGTCTTTTAGCTTATTGCGTGGCATTTGTCCAAATAGTTTAGCTTGTCATGCCAAACACTTAAAAAGCCAAACTGCCCCTTTTGATTGCTTTTTCTAGCTTATTTTTAAGTCTTGTAAAAAATTTCTTTTTTTAAAGTTGCTCATTTTTGTCTTATCTTTAACTATTTTCAAAAATAAATAAAAAAATGGTTTTACAAAAAGGGAAGCCACAGGGTTCGAACCCGTGACCTCCCCCTTTCTCATAGCCAACACCTTAACACACCACACACTACCATCTGCGCCCTTGGGTCTTTTCTGTTAGACCTTGGGGCCACTTGGTATATAAGGGGTGTTTACCAGTTTAAGCTATAAGCCATTTTAGGCTTATTTCCAGCTTATTCCATTAAGCTGGTAGACCCATTTTATTTTTCATAGGATTAGTATTGTCTTAAGCACTTTTCCTGAATTTTTCAGAATTTTTTTAATTAGTTTAGTATTTTTAATGCATTTTTTAGTTTAAAAGTGTTTTTAATTCATAATAAAAAATATAAAAGTCAAAAAAATATAATTCTTTTTTTTAAAATTTTCTTTTATCATTTAGGACCTTTAAAAATTAAATTTGCTTTTGTAGGGTTTAAATTTGATAATTTTGGTTTTAGAGTCGCGTTTTTAATTCCCGTTAACGTTTGTAGGTTTGATCTTTAATTGATTTAATTATTTACTTGCGTTTGTTTGTTTTTGCATATTATTTGTAGAAATAGAATCCTAAATTAAAAATTTGATCATTCAATCACTCGATCACGAACTTAACCTCGATTTTCAATTCACGCCTCGTCGGGAAACGACCCGGGAAGGTTTTTGGATTTACTTTGGTTAAAAGTAATCTTTTAAAACCCTTACGAAATACTTACTTACTTTTCTTGATTGATATTTTGATTTTAATTATATATATGTATATTAAGTTATATATATAAGTGTAATTAATTTTAAGTTGAAATCAAGTTTCAAGACGCAAAAGAAATTATAAGCCGAAAAAGTTAAGCTTATGAGTTATAAGCCGAAATCAAATAAGCTCATAAGCCTACGAATAAGCTTAAATAAACACCCCCTAAGTAATGTGATATGCTCAGGTAGCAGTAGTAAGTCTAATAGCTGAAGTTATGTTTTAATTAACGGTTTCGTTCTTGGGACTTTTTAAAATGCGGGTTGAATGATGTTTTGTTGAGCAATTGGTTCTATAGTGAATTGTGTATGTTGAGTATTAAAGTCAGAGTTTGGAACTTTTAAAATGAAAATTGAATACTGCTCAGATGGAGTGTCCATAGTTGCTTTTATTGTGAAAAGTGTTTTGGATACTAAACGTTCTTATAGTTACGGGTTGAGTAATGTGGTGCGACTCTGAATTGTGGTTAGTGTTTACTTTAGATGTGAGTATTATGTGAACAAGAATTTTAGCCAATGGATTCCATAATTTATATTTTATAAGTATGGAATCGTTTTGGTAGGGATAGGGATAGGATGACACTATAAAAGATGATTGTGATTCAACTCTTAAGTTAACATATATGTAGTCTTTGTATGTCATGAAAGACTATGCCATATGAATCTGGTACATTTGACGACACATGAAGGCACAATTTATGATGGCATGCAATTTTTTTGACTAAATACTAATGTATTAACCACACATTATCTATAGTTTGGCAACTCAAATGATGTGAAAAATAATGATTTTTTATTCTTTTGATAAGTGTTGATTAAGATAACATATATTGTTGGATTGTCTTGCAGAAGTGAAGCAAGGGAAAGCAAAAGGAGAAGGTCAATAACACGGTTTTGTTTATAAGGCTACCTTTGACAAGCTTCTTTTTGAAGCTCCAAAGTTCAAGTTCAAGCTCCAAAGGGAAGCAGCCACCCACTGTTGACATAACTTATGTAGTATAAGATGTTAATTCGAGTCAAAGCATTATTTTCATAATATGTTATCATTTCAATGCTATCCTTATTGAATACTCAGGTAGTTATATTTGGATTCTGATGTCTTATTTACGTAAAAGGCTCATATAAGCCGTTCGACATCAACAACAATAACGCCTACCCATCGTCTCGTAGTGGAGCGCGGGCCAATACTCGTTCATATTAAAATTAGCAAGTTGATGGAATGGAATATTACAAAATATTTCATTTATGCTGATATTAACCCGCCAAATACCTCCTTGTTTGTTGCCACCGAGATCATGGTTTTTGTTTTGCATTATTTCATGTAGGAGTACGAGATCTATATTCATGTTATGTTTATTTTTTCCATCTGGTTATGGGTATGTCTGGCGAAATGGGATAGGGCTTGGACTGGGGTTGGAACTGGGTTTGGAACTGAGGCTAGGGCTTATATTATAAGACGAAATTAAAATTTGTATTTTTCGTAAATTTGTTTGGTAAATGGGCTGGGGCTGGGGATTATTATTGCAAAATTATTAAAAAAGACATAATAAATGATTTTTTGATATATGTTATATATTTTTGTGGGTAAATAAGTAATTTACGGTTCAAAAGCCCCGATCTAAAGTTTTTAGCCCTTTTATGGGGCTGGGGCTTATAAAGACTTATGACTTATAAGCTTTTTCATAATGCCGCATGATAAACGAGACTTATTTTATAAGCCGACTTATTTTAAAAGCCCAAGCCCCGATAAACCCCAATAAGCGCCTCGCCAAACATACCCTATAATGAATGCCAATTTTCTTTCCAACATTGGATGATGGACTTCATTTTGTGCTCCCATTAGCATTTTTGATTTAGTAATTAAGTTGTTGTTGTGCAGTTTGATCCGGTTCTTTTTTGGGTATCAACAATTTAGTAGCATCAAGCTCTTGCTTTGATCATGACAGATGGATCTTCTAGCACTAGGTTGTGTTAGCTTGAATCCTAAAGATAGACCAAAAATGACTGAGATAATCCACACCCTTAAGCCCTTCAAGACTTGAAGTACATGACAATAAGTTGCGGTCGATGGCCCGTTACTTCACAAAAGAATGCAAGAAATGCGGTTTTCAGTCCCAACGGAAGAAAAGAAATGAATGGAGGCCGTGCGCATTAGAAAACAACACCGGGTAATATCATAAAATCGAAAGGATGATGAGTAAAAGTACAAATGGAATCATGGAAACGAGTAAAGGAAATCGAAAATGATCCTGCCTATGTATAATAACGCTTATATAATAAGCTATGTTTGCGTTTAAATTTTGACTATGTGATTTCATGATTGTACATGCCTCGAGCATGCTCTCTTTTTTTCTCGTAAAAAGACTTGTATGAAATGTTCTTCAAAACTTTATAACATCTGAATTCTTAAACTAAAACTACATCAAACTAGTGTCTTAATCCTCATGCATTCATTTGAGTTTTGAAATTGGACTACTAAAGTACAACTAGAGTGTACAGTATTATTATATTTGGAATATGCATGCTTTCTTTTATCTAATACCTATTAACTCTCTCTCTCTCTCTCTATTTTTTATGCCTTCTTCATCAAAAGTCTTCTCTACAAGTTTGCAACCACCAACGATGGTGGACGCCGAAAAATTATCTTCAAATGCAAGGACATTTTTCGACAGTAAGGATACGTTTCTATCAAACATAATCATCACAAAACCTCGTATCATATAAGAATGATTCACAACACTAATATTTTGATGCCCCTACGTTTGTGATGCCTTGGGCCGTCGCCCACCTTGCCCTACCATAGGGCCGGCTACGGGCAATGCGGTGTTTTGATGGGGAGAAAAACCATGGTAACAAATTATAGCATTAGTTGATAAGGATCAACAAATAGAAAATGTGCATTAGTAATTAAAAGCAAAAACAATATTCATTATCTTTTATCTAAGTTGTAAAAAAACAACGACAATGGTGGTGGTGGGTACGGTGGTGATGGTGGTGACGATGAAGGTTGAAGAAAAGTGATGAAGTAGAAAATTAAAAGTGAGTGTTGGTTAAGTGTTTAGTGTTTAGAGTGGGTAGAAAGATTTGTGATATTAATATTGTGAGATAGTTAAAATTTGTCGTTCAAAATTTTTTGTTGAATAGGTTTGTTTAGAAGTTTTTAAATCCAAGATAAATGGTAATGATGGTGATGGTGGTGGATAAGAGATTGAAGAAGAGGAGAGATGAGAAATGAGTATTGCTAAGTGGTGAAATCTGTTATTAATGGGAAAAAGATAAAAAAATATTTCAGAGACCAATGGTGTAAGTGGAAAAAGACAAAAAATGCCTCACTAAAGGTTACTGTTTAAAATTTTGAGTTAGGGACCAACGGTGAAATAAGGAATAATTTAAAATTACATAAATGCCCATGGTTGAAAAGTCAAACTAACGCCAGTTACATATAACGGGGCTCGAAGGACCAAACTGTCAACAAAAATCGACTCTAAAGATTAACGACATCGATCCCTATTATCTACGGACTGAATTCGCAATCGGACCTCAGTTCAGGGACGAACAATATAATTTACCCTAAGTTATAAGACCGGGTGTCGTATGTGACATTTTTGGTACGCGAAATTTACCCATCACATGCGAAGGATATGACGGGCGATACTTTTTGCGTGTGAAGGTGTTAATTTTGTGTATGATAGGTGGTGCAAACTGTCAAAAAATGAAAAATAAAAGTGGTGTGAGGTATATTTTAATGTTTATGAGTATGTGCATGGTATATTATAGAGTATCTTTTAAAACAACTACGCTTGTATACAAGAAAAACAATACAGGTAAACCTAGTTTTCGCAATCTACATAACAACATGAACTAAGGTTTTCACGTTTGATCTTGGATACCCTTTTATCCTCATAAAGTAGACTCCTTTAGGGTTTAAAAACCCCTAATGAATAGATTGATGTGATTTAAATACATAAACCCTAAATTCAATCACAAGAGTGATTAAACGCTAATTGTCAACAAAACGCAAAAAACCCTAAAACCTTAATCTACACAAATCGACTCAAGCAAACATAAGCAACATTAAAGTTTTATATTTTATGATATAAGAAGCAATATTTTAAGAAACCTAGCTAGGTTAAATATTATTAGGGTGACTATATATGATACCATTATAGAGTATTGATGGTCACCCATATGACTTATAAAACATGCACAACGAAAAATAAACACATAAGAGCCATGCAAACCACACCCTCAATAACAGATCTCCTAATCAGAGACACAACCTAAACTTGAACATGTATAAGGGTGTTTATAGGGTTACTTACTTGATATTGCAATAACGTAAGCTCCTAACTATTATGTGCGTGCACATAATCACCTTATTATTTCTTCTACTTCATTCAATATGTCATAGGGAACCACAATGTTGGTGGCGTCATGTATCCACCAATACTTCACCGGTAGATATAATGCTATATTATATGCACAGTTGGGGATATGATGTCGACTCAATCGACTAGAAGTTGATTAGAGTTGATCGACTTAGGGTTTAGAAACCTTAGGTCCAGTCGATCGATCAAATAGGGGAAGATGGTATAGATTTAGAGGATTAGTTATGAGCCTAGTTAGGAATGCCTTATATTTATATGATAACAATGAACATTTCCAATATAACTACACAACCTTGTAATTATACCTTAAGTATATAATTTTAGCAATTAGTCAAACTAACCCCTCTAGGGGATTCAACTGAACCATATAACCCTAAAGGATTTATGGTTTTGTCTTCTATACTTATATATATTTATCTTAGATATATATATATATATACACCATGGATAATTACCGTTTTACCCAATTGATAATGATATTATCATATTCTCATTTCCTCATCATTTCTACTTCAATTTGTTCTCTTTTTTTCTATTACCAACTTGTTTGTTCTGTTTAGGTGCACCGGTGTGACCCATCCACATTTATATGAGTACTGTGGACATCGAGTTGTTCTTGCATACAAATCCTTTCAGCCTTGGTATATATCGAGTACCTAAGGATATTCTTAATACAACTGGAATTTCATATAATTATCCTTAATTATATAAGTTTGACAAAGAATTCAAACTAACCCTCTCAATCCCATTGGGATCGGCTGTTTCATCAAACCCTTTTGATTTTTTGTCTTGTATATACTTTATATATTTACCCAATATAAATATATACGTCATAGATACTTACAATTTTACCTCTTTATAAGAATATTACCATATGGTTTATGGTTTTTTCCCTTTATATACGTGATGAATAATTACTGTTTTACCCGTCTATACGAGTACCATATTATCATTTCCTCATTATTTTTATTTCATTGCATATCTCTTTTTTCATTACCAACTTGCATGTTCTGTTTAGTAGTGTGTACCGATCAGACCTATCGACATTTCTATGAGTAGCAAACATGATTTTTTCTTTTCTCTTATTTTCTCCCTATCTCTCTCTCTCTATCTCTCTCTTTCCTCATTGTGTGATTTCTTATTTTCGAACAAGACTCTAATACCAATTGTTGGATAAAAACCTACAAAAAATCTAAATCTTAATGCGGATTTAATTTAAGAGTTCACAAAAAAGTCAATTACTCAAGATCACAAAATAATTAACAAACAATAAAACAAAATACATATGATATATACTATCAAATCCTTTTTATTATAAACCAATAAAATCTTATATCAAAACAAAAAGAATAAATTACTAACATCCCGACTATTGCAAGAATACTACTTTTTCGTTTAAAATTAATACTTCACTTTTCTTTTTTGGAATATCCTAATTTAATTGTCAATTACTAAAAATAGATAGATAATTTTGATCAAATTATTATATTACTTTTTTTAATTATTATTACAAACTTTAATTAATTAGTTAAAGATAAAAGGTGAGTGATTTTGAGGACAAGTTTTAGCCCACATACTAAGGGATTAAGTTAGACCATTCATTTCATTAGATTAAAAAGACAAGATTTAAGATTAAAAAAACATGGAGGGACCAAAAGTGTAAATTTACTAAAACTCACACTATCTACTCCCTCATTATTTGTAGAGTTGGCAAATCTTGCCCAAATTGCAATTAATTGACTTTTTTGACATTTTGTACGTTCTTTTTTTACGCTTTTTACGTTTTTTACATTCTTATACGTTTTTATATGTTTTTGTACATTTTCGTCCGCTTTTGCACGTTTTCGTACGCTTTTGCGCGTTTTCGTCTGTTTTCGCACGTTTTCGTCTTTTTTCGCACATTTTCATCCGCTTGCGCACGTTTTTAATCGTTTTCACACGTCTTCGTCTGTTTTTGGACATTTTCTTACGTTTTCGCACGCTTTCGTCCGCATCCGCGCATTTTCATCGCTATTCGCGTGTTTTCGCCAGCTTTCGCGCGTTTCGCCAGCTTTTGCGCGTTTACGCCAGCTGTCGGGCGTTTTCGCCAGCTTTCGCGCGTTTTCGCCAGCTTTCGCGCGTTTTTGTCAGCTTTCGCGCGTTTTAGTCAGCTTTCGCACACTTTCCCGTTTTCGCATGTTTTTCGCCCATTTTCGCACGCTTTCGTTTGCTTTCGCACGTTTTCGTCTGTTTTCGCACGTTTTCTTACGATTTCGCACGTTTTCGTATGTTTTTGTATGTTTTTTGTTTTTGTACGTTTTCGCACGTTTTCGTCCGTTTTCATACGTTTTCGTCCGTTTTCGGTCGTTTTCAGACGTATCCATCCGTTTTCATATGTTTCAGTCCGTTTTAGTACGTTTCCGTTTGTTTTTGTCCTTTTTGGCACATTTTTGTCTATTTTCGTCAGTTTTCGCATGTTTTTGTTCGTTTTCGGCCGTTTTCAAACGGTTTCTTCTGTTTTCATACGTTATCTATCACTGATATTATACCAAAAACCTTAAAACCCCTAACCACTAAACCCTATACCAAAAACCCTAAACCCCTAACCACTAGGTATAATATCACAAGTGGTATATACATAAACCTTAAAATCTATAACAAAAACCCTAAACCCCTAACCACTAAACCATATACCAAAAACCCTAAACCTCTAACTACTAGGTATAATATCACAAGTGATATATACATAAACTTCAAAATCTATACCAAAAACCCTAAACCCCTAACCACTAAACCCTATACAAAAAAACCTAAACCTCTAACCACTAGTTATAATATCACAAATGATATATACATAAACTTTAAAATATATACCAAAAACCCTAAACCCCCAACCACTAAACCCTATACCAAAAATCCTAAACCCCTAACTACTATGTATAATATCACAAGTGATATATACATAAACTTTAAAATATATACCAAAAACCCTAGACCTTATACCAAAAACCCTAAACCTCTAACCACTAGGTATAATATCACAAGTGATATATACATAAACTTTAAAACCTATACCAAAAACCCTAAACCTTATACCAAAAACCCTAAACCCCTAACCACTAGGTATAATATCACAAGTGATATATACATAAACTTTAAAATATATGCCAAAAACTCTAAACCCTTAACCACTAAACCTATAGCAAAAACCTTAAACCACTAACTACAAGGTATAATATCACAAATGATATATACAGAAACTTTAGAATATATACCAAAAACCCTAAACCCCTAACCACTAAACCGTACACTAAAAACCTTAAACCCCTAACCACTAGGTATATTATCACAAGTATTATATATATACATAAAGTTTAAAATCTATACCTAAACCCCTAACCACTAGGTATAATATCACAAGTGATATATACATAAACTTTAAAATCTATACCAAATATCCTAAACCCCTAACCACTAAACCATATACCAAAAACCCTAAACCCATAATCACTAAACCTTATACCAAAAACCCCTAAACCCCAATCACTATGTATAATATCACAAGTGATATATATATAAACTTTAAAACCTATACTAAAAACCCTAAACCCCTAACCACTAAATTTTATACCCAAAACCTAAACCCTTAACCACTAAACCCTATACCATAAACCCTAAACACCTAACCACTAAACCATATACCAAAACCCTAAACCTAAAAGATTATTTGACACCTTTCTCCCCTAAATAATGACCCGTTTTCTATTTAATGAGCTGTCTGTAGTTACATTGTTTGAAGAGGTTCTTGTCGAATTATCTTGGAAAATCTTTTTTTTCCGTGATTACTAAAATATTGATTCATTGTGAAGAAAACTTTTCCAATTGAATTAGATTTTCTTATTTGACAAAATTAAATGCTACTGTCACGTACACTTATTTTTGAGATGGATCCCGTTGTCTGGAAACATCTGGTCTTTCGACAGGACATGCGTTCCTTATTTTGAACAGCGGGTTGGCTGTCAGAAAATAAACTGCAAGCCATTGCTCATGAGCTCAAAACTTTGAATGTTTTGTTAGAGTAGCTTAATACGAAAAGACTTCTCTTTTCGTGTTGCTAAGGAAAAATGCTGAGACGTGTATTTTCCTTTACGATGAGGCCGGTTACTGTACAAAATGAAATATGCTAATTTTTTTTTAATATTTACCAGTGATGTAGTTTGATTGTGATAATTTTCAAGCAGTTACGTTTGTCAGAACCTCCTGTTTGGCTGGAGTCAAAACATCTCATACCAATCTTCTGACAAGTTACAAAAACCGATCCTAAGGAAGGGCTTTCGTAAATTAATCGGCTAATGGTATTCAGTTTGAACAAAATTTACTTTTTATAATCTAATTTTCAAACTTCCTTTATGAAGTGACTACCGAGTATGGATGTGCTATTGTATGAGTCGTGTTGTACGGCTTTGCATGAGAATGCTATGGGCTGAATGTGAATCGTAGTTAACAACAAAGTATTTTGTTAGTAGTTAAATCATAAACTTTAAGCTGTGTCCTATTTTTTTCCACATTACTTATGCACAACTTGCAGATAACGCCACGTACGGTGCCTTGTTAAAGATATTGCAGTGCAATATTGTTTCTCTTGACATCTTGCTTCAAGTTTGTCACTGGGAATGTATCCCTCTCATAAGTGCTTGCGAGTATCAATGCAATTGGCAATGTTCACGTCTGAAAATGCTTAGAAATGCATTGGACATCAGGATATTGGATAATTCATCATACCCAGGCTCTTTGGGGGTTGCTTCAAGCCGTATAAAGCTTTTCCTCAAAAGGTTAGAATTTTTATGGATGTTCAGGGATCAACGTACCCTTCCGGCTAGCAAATAAACTCTCCTTCAAGTGGACCATTTAGGAAATCCATTTTAACTTCATCTGTAGATTGGAAAAGGACTTTGTGTTTGCAGTCATAGGCAACGAAAATCCAAACTGCTACCAAACGAGCAACTAGAGCAAATGATTCTTCTGAAATCCAGTTCCCCTTCCTGAGCCTTGCCCGTTTAGCTACAGTAATGCTTTGTTTGCGAAATAACAGTCTGAACTTCATCCTCTCTTTTTTTTTCTTCCATAAACCACTTTAGCTTTATCACTGTACTTGCCAAATGTTTGTAGACGAGTTCCAGACTTGTGGTCTGACGAATAGAGTGAAGTTCATACTGCACTTGCTTTTCGATCTATGCAGAGTCAGCATTGCCTCCTATGCTTCTTTGGTTCTTCTGTATCACTTGTGAGCTGCTAACATACACATTTCAGGATTCTGTTGGAAGTGTTGTCTTGTTTGTCTTTTTTTTTTTTTTTTTTACACTGGATTTGTAGGATTGTCAATACTTGTTCTAATGGATGATCTTTTGTCCATGGTATTCCAAGACTTGTGGTTGAAATGAATGCATATTTTCATTATTTAATATTGCATGAGGATGGACTCTAGCAATGGTCTTGTACCGGGTGTACAGGAAAGGATTTGATAATTTCATTTGTTTAAAACGATGCATTCGCTGCTTGATCATTTTTGTTCTTCAGCCATGTAAACATTTATTGGAGAGAAATATATTTCAAAGAAATGATTGAATAGATTTTCCAAGAGAAATATTCTTCAAAGAAATAATTGAATAGAAATTCGATCTCCATTTGTGACGAATCTGTTTTGTTTGCTAGAGAAACAACATTTTTCCTTGGGGGCACGGAGGACCAGAGATGTCATAAATCTGACGCCTTTGTTTATTTGAAACGGTCTTAGGAGATATTGTCAACAGACGTCTTTGTCGATTGGGGCGTGAGGTCTGAAAGGATTTGAATCAAACGTATTTCATGAAGGCACGCGGTCCTGAAATGCTCTGTCAGGAGCCATGAATTGAGGCACGGGTCCTGAACAAAATTGTTCAGAAACCATAAACTATCTTTGAGATAGTAGATCTCAACCATACCGTTTCACACCGAATGGAGTTGGATTTTCATTTGCGTCAAAGTAGCTCCAAATGGCATGTTCTTGTAGTTGACTTTATGTTGAAATTGGCGAAGAATGATCGCCAATAACATTCTCTAAGAGTGATTCTTGTCATTAGTGATAGTATTTAACAGTTGAATAAGATGATGCAAATTTAATAGAATGACCCCTTGTCAATTAGTTTCTTCAAAACTAGAGTTTGAAGAAATATTATGAAGGAGGGGTGCATTATTAAATTATGCATTTTGATGTCCATGAATTTATTCTTCAACACCTTGATGAGTGACTTGAGATTGAATTTCCTGATTTGTTGGTAAAGTACTAGTAGATTGTTCATCTTGATCAATGGTAGTTGATGAAGGTGAACCAACTGGATCAACAGCTCTTGAAGCAACAATAGCTACCGGATCTGGGGAAATAGTTCGTGGTGGAAGATTATAGTACTCATTAAACAATGGTTACAACAGGATCTCATAGTCTTTCTTGGATGGTGGAACATATGGTGTTGGAGAAACTGAGTTTTGCACGAGTCCTGAACTGATGTATCCAGGAGTCATCAAAGAAGGCGCAGGTCCTGAACTGATTTGCACAGGAGCCGTGACTTGACCATTTCAAGAACTGAACTGCTCTGTGTTAGTGCGGATGTTGTGTGGTGGAAATGTGGTGGGTTGGATTGAATGCGAGTGGGGAAAGTGGTAATGAATGATTCTTGACAGGGAGGGAGATATGGGTTAGGAGATGAGCGATCGATTCATGATGAAGCTATTAGTAAAGGAACAGATAAAGAAAACTTCGTTGGATAGAACAATGACATAGGATTTCAACTCTCGGTCTTCATAGTACGTTTTTCCTGGTTCATCTTTTACTTATTATTCTTCGATCAGGCTTAGTTCCTCATTATCATCCCCAGCATTATCATCTTTGTCAAAATGTTCATTTACCACATCTGCTTCCCTTCTCAAGAAATAGCTTTTCCTATCACGGAACCCCTGGCCTTAGATCCAGTTCCTTACTTGAGGCTTTAGAGATGATTGTGGACCTCATCAGGAACCCCTAGTATGTTACCAGTTCCTTCATTTGGCCTCCAGTTCCCAGGTGTCTCTCTGCTCATTTTTATTGCTTTCCTGAGAGCTTTCATTATTTCTGCAGCTAGTGTTTAGCAGGGGTAAGAGTTTGAATACCCTTGAGCTTCTTAGATGACTAGAGACTCTCTTCTTTAGACATAATAAAGGAATCTATGAAAGCAATAACAGTTGTAGCATTCCGTGATTGATTCGCGTAGACGGTTGTGACCAGTGAAGAAGGTTTAGGAGATGAGAAATCAGTGACGGGAGCGATCACTAGAGGGGTTGACGTGACGGTTTGATGACTTGGATCAGGTATGGTGGAATCAGACTCATCTACAACTTTAGATTTCTCCTGATCATCTTCGGTTGGTTTGTCATAAAGAAATTGATCCCCAAAGTTATCAGTGTCTTCGAGATTTTTCATGGAAGACATAGAACCAGCAATGACTTTCTGATTATCTTTCGATGGCACGTTTGTTGTTATGAGCTTTAGGTTTTATGAAACCTTGGTAGGCTGTAGCGAGGAATTCATCATCCATGTGCTCCGGGTTTGGTCCAGCAAGAGACACATGAACTTTTCCAGAGTCTGATCCAGTCTGGTCTTCTTGCATGGGCTCAGGGTCTGGTCCAGCCAGAGCCTCATGTGCTTGTGTACTAACAGGTATGCTTACTCCTGATGTTACTCTAGACGAATCTACTTCACCTTGATCTTTGTCACCTTTAGGAGCAGCGGCTTCTGTTTCACTTTATGTTCGTTCTGAATCAGATGTTGATGAAGATTCATGGATCACTTTCTCTGATGTATCATCTTCAGGTTGAGAAGAGGATCCAGTTGTCGAATCATGAGGAGCTTGATCACGCCTAACAAGGATAAACTGATCCGTAGTTCTTTTCTTCTTTGACAGATCGATCAGGGAATGAGCTACTTGTTCTTCGGTACAATGGCCTTTCCTTGCCCACTTTCAAGATATGGATCCATGATCGTTGCTCCTCAAAACAGGTGCCCGACTTGAGGCAGGAAAGGCTGGATCTAAGCTAAGCTAAATAGCTCGTTCCATGTCAGCATCAGCACCTTCACCTTCTCCCTTTTCTTGATGCGCGTCTAAAATCATCTTTTTAGCCAGTTTAAGATCAGGATCATCACCTTCTTCTTAAGGAACGGATTCTTGTTGAGCTTCATCATCTTCATCAACATGTGAAAGTAGCTTTCCTTTTTAAACTTTTGTGGAAGCTTATGCTTGGAAGGTTTCTTTGTCGGAGCAGGAGCTGGCTTGGATGGTTTGACTGGAGTAGTGGTTGTGGGCTTTCTGGGTGGAGCACGCTTTGTTGCAGGTTGCTCGCTTGCACTTTCTTGTGGGGTTTTCTTTGTATTCTTAGCAACCATTTCTAGATACTTAGGATAATACGAAGATTGTTGAATGGCTTCAGTAATCAAGGGATCGGGAATTGCCATTCCAAACACTTCAACAGTCTCACCTTTTGGGACAAACTTGAGATTTCCCAATATAAAATCATCTCTAGTATGATGAACAGCAGATTCAGGATGTCGATGGATGTTGTTATTGCTTGCCAAGTAGTATATTATCACCTTGGAAAACCGTCCATAAAGAATGAGGAGAGGAGTTACTTTCTTCTTTGGGTTCTTCAGACTGGCGTTGTGACTTGCTTTGTGGGAGAAAAATGTCTGGATCCCTTGAGTAAACTCTTCCCATATCAGCTCTGCATGATCAACATTAGTTTGAGTGACGATTCCCCACAGCATTTGCAGAACTGGGTGTCTGGGTTTGTCACTGCCAGAAGTCTTTCCTGTCAAGCACTGGTTGATTAAGGTTAGAATTGCACTCCATGGTTGAAACACATAATTCACCCGTATATTAGAGACAATTTCTACAGGTTCAGGATACCCTCAGCTCATTAACAAAATCAATCACTGTTGTACAGCGGAGGTAACTCAACGGGTGTGAGCTGTGGACGAAGGGGTAATTGCTAAGCCTTTCTGAGAAGATCAGCACTTAGATGAACCATTGTTCATTCAACTTGACAAACTACAAAAACCCCAGTTTCTCGTCATATTTCATTGTGTTCTAGAAATGTTGCCATGTAGAATAGCAGGCAGGGAACACTTGCTGAGGTAGTGGAATGCTCCGGTTAGAAGTTAGGTGTATTATTCAAGATGTCCACTGATATCTGAAAGATGGGTTCTTTTGAATCTTGTGAGCATTGAAAGAAGGTTGCTTTTCCCCGATTATTAACACTGAAGCGAGGTTACATCTGCTCATCTGTTCTTGTCGGGGTTGAGCGGGAACATTTGGTTCTGCCATCGAAATTCGACTGTCTTCTTTGTGTAGGCTCGGGTTCTGATTTCAGACATAATTCTTGCTTAAGTAGCTTGAACGTTCTCTTATTTGCACAGCTTATTTGCATAAACTTCTTCTTCAGTTCAGTTATGCGGGGGGGCGAGGGGGAGGGGGGGGGATGATTGATTTATCCCAATTCCAAAGCTAAGTTCTGTGGTTTTGGGACGTTTGTTGTCATGCAGGTTGTTAGATCTCTAAGAGCCTTCCGAAAATAGATCACTACTCAGAGTAAACCTTTTTTCATCAAGGTTGAAAGCTATAAACCCCAGTCTTTGCTATCATGAGTCAGAGTATTCCAGAACAGCTGAATGTAGATTGAATGAATTTGCTGTGCATGTGAATGCCCTCACGAAGTTTGTTGTTTTGAAATATCAGCTGATAATGTGGAGGATTAGGATTTCTTCTTTTATGCAACTTATGTAGATCGTAGAGAAGATTTCCTTTCCAATCGTAACACGTTTGAGAATAAAGGATTGTTAATCTCATCTTGTAGTTTCAGGTGCACGGAATATTCTATTCTGCCATAGTATCTGTTGTAATGAAGTTCACTAAGATTGACAAACATAGCATATAATCAATGGTAGATAAAGAATGTTCGCCTTGAGGTTTGACATTGCCCTGGATATTCAGATTAGCACGAAGATATTCCACATTGGTAACCGGGGTCGATGGTCTTAGAGATTTAACGATAGGCTCAATGACAAGTTAACTAAGCCTGTATAAGAGTCAACAAGATAAATGGTCCTTTAGAATAGGCCTAAGAGGTTTATTGGGTATTTGGGCCAAGACATGGACAATTAGCTTAGACGCTTGCCATCAAGAATATGCATCCGCTATTTTTCATTAAGCAAGATCCAGGCATTTAGATTATCTTAAGCTCCTAGCAGACAGATTTAACTACTACAGACAGATTTAACACTTACAGATTTAACTCCCTACACTTTCACATTTGACTTTTATACACTTCATAGACCATTGATTAAACAGTTGTATCTCATTTGATTCACCTCTTTCGCACCTTAAAAAATTGCTTATGCAATGCCATTTTTGCATCTAGTGATTATTTACCAGCTAATGTACGTTGGTTCCACTTAACTAACGAACAAGCTTGGGAAATTATGAAGCTTGTTAATGAGAATGGTCAAAACAGAGATTTCTCTTATATTGAAGATAAAAGGGCACTTGAAGCATTCACTTCCTTTTATTTGAAAAGTTGTTTCGTACAGATGAATACGAAAGCCATTCGGCTGAGTAACAAACATGGTGTTTCGAAGTAGTCAAAGACCGAAATGATTTCTCTTTTCGTTACTAAGGTTAAATGCATAACACGATACATTTTCCTTGTTATTGACATTGGGGTTGCTAATCTAACATTGATTACAAGCCTATTACCATGAGATTTAATACTTGGAATGTTTTGTTATTTTATCTCATGAACGAAGATTTCTCTTTTCGATGTCAAGTAAATGACTGACACGTACACTTTCCTTTTTCTGAAGGCGTAAACCTTTCTTTACTTTAAGGAACATATGCATTTGACATTAGAACACGGTTTGAACCATTTTGTTCAAACGTCATCAAGATGATTTGAGGAACGGGGCTTGAAGTCTTGCCAACAGACGCCATCTGACATTGAGGACCGAGGCTTGAACTGATGTGTTCAAACGTCATTATTCCTGTTCATCATATTTGAATTCCTTGAACCCCTGACGTATGAGATATCAGTCTTGTTGGTAACCAAACTCTGATTCTTTCCTTTATAGGATTAACAGATGTACCTGCACTTGAGTTAAAAGTACATGCACTAAAATAAAGAGTTTGATCACATTCATATGGGATAGTGATATCATCATTTAAACCATTTAGAGGTTCACTGTCAACTTTGGTTGTGCTATCGATGAACAACTTTCCAGTAGGTATCCACCTAAGACCAACAGTATTGAAAATTCTACCCGTTAGTTTTCACCTAAGACAAGATCTAGGAGTGTGTGGTTTTTCATGCACAGCGGAAGACTTAAAAGATAAAACATTTGTCCTATACCATTCTGCCTACCAGGTTTATGAGTGTGGTTCTTTGGTTCAACGGGATTGTTGTTTCTGATCTTGGGGGACTGAACTTTAGCACGAGAATTCACCTTATTCAGGATCTTTGTTATACAATCATCATGATTTGTATTAAAGATATATTTATGACAAATCGAACAAACAAATTTTTTGGAGTCCAAGAAGAAACTAGAATTCCTAGAGTGATCTACTAGAGGCTCACCATTTGACATTCCACCACTACACTTAGATACAGGAGAACTCCTATATATGTTTCTAAGTTTTGGTGTACAAGCATTAGGAGTGCAGTGTGCTCTAGTAGAGGCCATATCCCTATGATTAGGAATCCTGGTTTTGTCTTGTGTCATTTTCCTAGCATCCTCTAGAAAGTACGCATGAACCATATCATTAGAACCATACGATTCTTTATGACTATTCCTAGAGTAGTTAGGTGCATTCACCTGATGAGGTTTTGCAGCAGCAGATTCTCTAACTTTAGGCAAATAATGAGGAGTGACTGTTTTTGACAAATCATTTTTCTCATCAACTTGGGAGGCAAACCGTGGTCTTGAAATTCTAGGTCGTTCAGACGTAAACGCATTCGGTTGTCTAACAACTAAATGGTTTCTAGATGGTTCTAAAGACGGTTTTCCTAAGATTGATGCTTTGGCAAACTTAGTATCCACGCTATTTCCTTTTATCTTTCTAAGTTCATTTTTTAATGCCGCATTTGTAAAAACCTTTTCCTAAAGCTGATCTTTTTTAAATCAACATTTTCGACAAACTTTTGATTAATTTGAGAAATTAAAGATTCACTGTTGTCTTTATTCTGAACTTTCGTCTTTTTAATTGAATCAAAAAGTTCTTTGTAAGTCTGTTTCAAATGCTCATTTTCTTTATGTAGTTGCTCATTTGCTGCAAGTAATTTAGCCACACTGTGTTCTAATTCAATCACATCGATATCATTTTTAACTTTGGCTTCATTACTTGCTTCCTTCACACTTTTAATTTGTTTCTTCAAGTCACAAATTAGTGTGATATTAGCCTGTAGCTGAGCTTTCAAATCATTTATCACAAAAAATTCACGAAATTCAGGAAGGTCCTGATTCATGCATGGTTTGTTACTATGAAAACTTTCTTCCTTTTGTTGTATTGAAATTTCAAGTGAAATACAATGTTTTTCAAGTTGTAAAAATCGTTTTGAAAGTTCATTGTAAACTTCCATACAAACCATATCTTTCGTTTTGAGAAGCTCAGCATTAAGCAAAGCATCCTGGTCAATCTCTCCTCCCCTATGACACATATTTGTTGAAGTAGGAGTGGTATTGCTATCAATAGTAGTTTCCAACAGATGTGTGTCATAATTGGGTTCAGATTGCTCAGTATGCTGTTGTTCATTAGCAAGGATATTATGTAGAGCAGTCAATTGTACCTCAGCAAATGGCTCTTCGTCATTTACTGGTCCGATATCTGCATCCACAGCTTGTGTGGTATAATTCCCTGAACTGCTACTTGTATCCTGCTTGTCGGGCTTTGTCCCACTGCTTTCTGTGACAACCAACCCAGCATCAACTGCTTCACGCATATTGACCTTTTCCTCTTGCCTTTGCATCTGAGTTTCAATCTCTGATTTGCTGAATGCATTGTGGTTTTCAGACTCTATCAAACTGCTTTTTGATACAATCAAGCTGTCATCCATTGCTTGAACTGGATTGATCTGAATATCTTGAGACTGCATCTTGACACTTGACTTAATTTGATGCTCATGAAGTATTTCATCATGCAACTGACTTCCATTCTCCTTTAGTGCATTAAGTTCATTTTCTTTCATGCGTAATACACCATATGTATTTACAACTCTATGAATGCCGATTCATGTGTATCCAGAGTTCACGAGTAACTCACGTCCGACGCAATAAGATCGTCACAGCGCGTTGAAGTATTCGAAGTCTTGTTGCCAATCCTTGAATTCAGAAGATCCGTTGCATGTACCCCTTTGAGCAAAAATTCCTTGAAACTGTGTTCTGAGGCTTGAAGACACGTCGTTTGCATAACCCCATGAAGATTCTCTCTTTCAAGTTGTAGCTTAACTGATCCAGATTAATGAAACATCTTTATTGAAAGTTGATGCTCTTCACCAAGAATGAGCGAAATGTTGTTTAAAATGCATCAACAGCATAAGGCAATTAAGGAGATAGAAGATCATAAAGATGTGTCTCGAGTTGTACAAACCAGTCATGCATAGGGAGTGCCTTGTTTTGTGAGCGTTGCTCAGTTGAAGCTCTCTCTCTTTTTGAATTTAGAATTATGAAGATTCCATTGAAATCGATGTGTGAAATAAAATTAAGGATCTTAAGTAGATAATGGATTGATGTTGTGTTTTAAATGCAATTAACCGTTCACGGATTTTACAATTCTATGATTAAAACGCGATAAAAGATTAACGGGATTATCAACAAAAAACAATAGAAAACCGTGAATGAATAATCGTTTGATGTTAAGGTAGGTTTAATATTTGAATTTTGACCAAAACACAAAATTTACCCTATTACCAAAATTTAAATTTTGTGTAAAAATTAGCTAAAAAAGCTATTGAAAAATTAATTTTTTCTTAATTTTTCCCGCCAAAAATAATTTGAATTTTTTAACAAAATTTTTACCCTATTACCAAAATTTAAATTTGGTGTAAAAATGAGCTAAAAAGGCTATAGGAAAAATTAATTTTTTCTTAACTTTTCCCGCCAAAAGTACTCTTTTTTTTTTAAATCAAACCGCTGCTAGTGTAAGCAAACCGCCGTGTAATAGAATAATCAAACCGCTGCTTCTTTTGACAACTCGCTGCCCTAATAAAATACTCAAATCGCTGTTTGGTAACTCGCTGTTTAGCAACTCGCCGTTTAGCAACTCGCCGTTTAGCAACTCGCCGTTTAGCAACTCGCCGTTTAGCAACTCGCCGTTTAGCAACTCGCCGTTTAGCAACTCGCCGTTTAGCAACTCGCCGTTTAGCAACTCGCCGTTTAGCAACTCGCCTTGATAAGCAACTCGCCGTGATAAGCAACTCGCCGTGATAAGCAACTCGCCGTGATAAGCAACTCGCCTTTGACCTGGTCAACTCGCCGGCTACCTTTTCCTAAAAATCCGGATCTTGTCCCTATCTTTTGTCAAACCGCCGGCAAGAATAACATTTAATATTCAAACCTCCATCAAGAACATACATTCGAATCTAGCCAAAATAAGCCCAAATATGCTTATTAACCACGAAACAAAGCTAAAATATCAAATACTAAGCAAACCTTATAAGCCTAATCATTCCATAACATCTATTTCTTCGCGGATCATCAAGAAAGAAGCAAACCTCCACGAAGAACACAAACCTTAATAAGCTTATAAATCGAACTTGAGGCTTGAGTTTCACTTGGAATGGCAACAATACATCATGTTTAACATGTATAACACGAAAAACTCCAAGATTAACCAACAAATAAGCTCAAAATAAGCTTTGAGCCGTGGGCTTATTTTCTTCAAAAATAAGGACGAATTTGATCTAGTTTAACCACTAGAATCAACCACAAATCCACACGTAGCTCTGATGCCAATTGTAGGTTCCCTAATTCACACAAACATGTATAGATCTAAAGAGATCTAGAGAGAGAAAGTTAGAGAGAGAGAATAGTTGAGAGAGAAATAAGGAAAACACACTAAAGAGTGTGTGTAAAATGAATAGATGCTTACCTCTTCCAAAGTTGGAAGAGGTATTTATAGTTCTTACAATACACCGGGTATTAGTACCCGGTTCAATACCGAAAGTCATACGTTTACCTATTAAACTACGAGCTATATTGAACAGTAAAATACATGGGGTGACCGAGTCTTTTTCTAATATCTAACAATCTCCCCCTAAGGGAGGTCACCCCTGAAAATACTAAACTTAAGATCTTCAATCTTCAGATTGATCTTATGTATAGCTCGTAAACGCTTGATTTCATTGATCTGTATCTTGTGAATCTGAAGCAGTGAACTTTAGACTTTTAGGCTTTAGCTTGACTTGTATGTGATCTTTGAGCTTCTTTGAGATCATCATCCAATCATAATCTTTAATCATCATCATGTGATCTTTTGCCATCTTGTGAACTTGTGTCATTCGGAATGATATGCTCACACTTTTCTTGATCTTGAAAGCTTGAATATTCAGAGTTGCGGAAGCTTTAATAACAGATACTTGAGCTTTCATGATATCTTCGAATGAGTCGTTTGAGAATGAGCACGCGGTTATGAACTTGATTTTGTTGGAACACGGTATCTCCATCTCCATCTTTAAATGTTCCTGTAATAAAACAGTTAGCAATAAAGAGAAAATTGGTTTGTAAAAACAATCGATGCGATACTTTGCAAAAGAGTTTTGTAACACATCGAAAGTTTTATTTGTTTTCCAAAGTCCAATAACCGTCAATTCGTATACTGGAACAAGTTTGATTCATGTAGAATCGCACCGTTGTTGTTTTCCAGTTTTCACAAGTTTGATCCATTAAGGATCTCACAAGTCACCTACCATGAGCTTGTTTGAAGTTGGCTCAAGCAGGATTTCCATCTTCACTGTGAATACTTACGTATCACTCGGATGTTCTGGCAAAATCACAAGGATAATGCGTAGGACTCTTATGATAAAACTTGTAATCACAGTGTGTGAATAACAAGTAAATTGGAATTGTCCTAACGAGATTAATTGATGATCTCTTGGCTCTAGACTCAAAAGTGCGTTTTGATTTTAGTGATCGGAGGCTGGAGCTGACTGCCACCTTTTCAATACCGACTTACTCGGAGTGAGTGAGTCAGTAGATTACATGTTTAGTCTCCGTGAGAAATGAAACAGAAATCTTTTGAGAGATTCTGAGTGGCTTGGGAGGGTTGTGCATTGCATCACTGGGTCCATGATGTCACTTCAATGTCAGCAATCATTTTAGTGATTTTGACAGCATATGTATTGACCCGGTTTCTGCCTAAGTGTATGGAGGGCTTCTTTCTTTACACCCTTTATCCGTACAATTCTTTTTCATTCTTCAACCCCTTTAGTGCTTACCAAGATTTCATGACTAGAACCTTGTTGGGTTTATTCAAGTACTAGCTCCATCTCAGTCGGCACTATTCCCTTTTCCTCACATTTACTCCTTTTTATCATACCTAAGGACTTCTACACTAACTAGTGGATAGTCCCTGGGTAGATCCCTCCGGTTCTGGCAGGATCATGGGAACGAGTACCTAACCTTACCATCCTTATAACTTCGATAACAGTAAATACATGGTCAGTCTTTTGGTACAGTTCACCTTGCCATAAAATCACTGTTGAAAAACTCAATCAGGTACTTATGATAAAACTATCAAAGTGTTTAGTACCCGATTGTTTTTGCTTTTCAGAAAAGCTCCCCCTCAACATGTGCATCGGTATTCGAAACTGTTTAGCACATGTTGGTGGAGTATACACTTGAGTAATATGATCACATTACATATTTTAATCACATTTTTCTCCCCTTATCAAAAATTTCAAATCATTTGAAGGATATATAAGATAGTGTTGAGTACTGTAATTTGAAAGATTTTGATTTTTCTAAGAAATTCTTGAAAATTTGTACTCAATCACTATTTATATTAGCCTATAATTAAGTCTACACTACACATTTATATATTCACAAGATTATGTATGAGACAGGACCTAAAAATGTTCAAACCGAAAATGACATAGTCATTTTGTCCATGTAAGCAGTTTGTAGTCCGTCTCGATACTCCTTGAATCAGCAATCCTTTCTTGAGTAGGTTCATAGCCTTCTTGCAATTTGCATTAAGAATACTTGAAGTCTGACGCCCAAATCGATGAAGTACACAATTAATTTGAAACCGTAACACCAAAGTCAATTAAGTCCCGGATGTCTAATTTCTCTTAACATGATAGTGATGATATGAATTGAAACACCAAAGTCAACTAAGTCCCGGATATCTCAATTATTCCCTCTCAGTAGACGAACTGATAACACCTAAGACAACTAAGTCCCAAATGTACACTTTTCTTTCTATTGGATACTGACTAACTAGAGGAATTATCATACTTATCATACCAACATGTCCCTCTTTGATCAAATATTTCTACTCCTTTAAAAACACGCTTGGTGATTGACTGTTAAAGGAAGCATTAATTGAATCAGTAACCAATCTTCTTACGCTCTAATCAATCTTCTGTCAACACATTTCCCTGGTATCTGGTGTGTAGCAAAAAGCAAACAAATTTATACACGTATAGTATTAATCTCGTAAGAATTTCTTTCCAAAATACTTCTCAAACAAGAGAAATATAAGGTCAAAAAATCTCACTAAAGAAAACACAATTT
>BQNB010055718.1:0-38986 GCA_026074375.1 Tanacetum coccineum
AAGATGTCTTTTATTGAAAAGGTGTCGGTACATTTGAAATGACTTGCGATACATACTTTGCATAAAGGAATAAAAGATAAAAAAAATTCGAGGTGTCACACATAGGGTCGAATAATCTTCTTTGGAAAGTAATCACACGACTTCGGTAACCTTTATTAGTAATTATCTAGGAATTGATTATCTTCACCGTGTTTTGGGCCAACCACAACCAACAAAAAATACATAGCTACAAAAACAAAAAAACATGTCTATCAATACTACCTTCCCAAATTTACAACGGATTCTTAAGTAAGAATTTTATGATTTAATGCTATTTGACCTTAACCATGTTTGAATGTTTTAAGTAATAAGTTAGGGGTTTCTCTTTATAAATTGTTTATAAGTGCATTCATCTCTTTAATCTTGTTCATTGGTTTTCAATTTTCAACTTGATACATAGACACATACTCTAACAAAGAATAAAAAGATGGTGGGAAACAACATTCAAGATAAAGAAGAAAATAATCATGCCAAACTCTTGATTCTCGTTACTGTCGAATGTGAACTTAAGCATAGTTGCATCCGTTGTACAACGGATGATCACATCCTCATCGCTCGATTCGAAGCCATTGACTGGATGTTCAACGTAAGTTTACGATTTTTGCTTTTATCAATTCATTATCGCTTTTAGCTTATAACTTGTTTACATTTTCACTTTTATCGGATCATCATCTCGTAACTTGTTTATGACTTTATTTTGTTATATGTTACTAGTAATTAGGTATTCATGATGTAAAAGTTGTGTGTGATATCATACTGTATTAGTGCGAGTGTTTGGATTTAAAATTTAGGTATAATTTAACAAAGGTACATACTAATTAGCGCAATATTGGATATTGTTCTTCTTCTTCTTCTTCTTCTTCTTCTTGTATTAAGTGTTATCTATATGCAGATGAATTCATGAGTAGAAATTCGATAACCTGTTTTTTTCATGGCTGTGATGAACATGGATCGCTACATTGCCAAAGGCTTTACTGGTGTAAGTTGTTCGTCTATTTGAAAACATTACTCTAACTCATTAGTTAATTATTAGTGGTCCATAAACAAATATGTTAACGAGACTAACATTGCCCCTTTTTTCTATAAAGACGTTTAAAAATTGGGTGTATCGTTTGATCTGCATAGGGTGCTTATCTTTAGCCATTATACTCCAATGCAGCAAATACAACTTCCCCATTTTCCCAATATCACCACGTCTAAACAAGTAGTCTTCGTCTAGATAAGGAAGCAAGTCAACACGGTCTTCTTTAAGACTGCTAATGGCCCATTAGAGTCCTAAAGAAGACCGTGTTGACTTGCTTCCTTATCTAGACGAAGACTACTTGTTTAGACGTGGTGATATTCGGAAAATGGGGAAGTTTGTATTTGTTGTATTGGAGTATAATATCCCTGTGGTTAACCCTTTTGATTATATTTCTCCATTGGCTACACTTTTTGTTCAATGAATCTTCAAAGGAACATTTTATGACTGTCACTGAAGAAAATCTTATTGTAACATCCGAGAATTTTCAAAATTTTGAATGACGATTTTACCCTTTGACTTTTAGGGTCTAACTTGACTTTTTGACTTTTTGACTTTTGGTCTTTTATTTTCACATAAAAGCAATTACCGCGTAACCGGTAATTTTTCGGAACATATTTAAAGGATATATATGTTATTCCTAGGTTAATTTATCAAAGACGAGCAGCTAAATCACGTTTTCATTATTCGGACTCTAAAGCAATTTGATGTAAAACGACATTCCTGACAACTTTTTAGTTTTGACCGAGATCCGAAAACAGTAAGAAGGTGACTGAAATGCCCTCGCAAGATTTAGAAACGGGAAAAATAATTAAATTACATTTAATTATCATTTTTATTAAATAAAAATATTTAATAAATTAGTCATCATTTTATTCGAAAACGTTTGTTGATAACGCGAATATACGGGTTAAAAGTTTATTTCTATTTTTACTTTTGAATGAGACGTAACCGGTTCACCAAATAAATAACGAACATTTTTATAAATGTTATAAAAATATTTATGAGATATTATCAAATAAATACTCGTTTTTATCGGAAAAACGATTTGGAAAACAATGGCGCGAGTTTCGTGACTCGAATCAACCGTTAACTAGTTCAAACGGGTCCCGAACCGATAGTTATAAAAACTATATTAAAAATTTACAAAATAAACCCTAGACTATTGGGTATTATCATTTCATATTATAAATTTTATTATATATATAAAATTTATATATTAAAAATTTCATTTCCATCTATAATAACACACACACAAATGCATAACACACTCTCTCCCTCCCATATCCGGCCAGCCGCCGACCACCACAACTCGACCACCCCGTCGCCGTCGCCGGCCACCAAAAAACTTTTCCGACAGACTTTTCTAACCAAATCCAAAAATGCTCCTCATCTCCGGATCTATCCGATCCACTTCACCACTCGCCGCCACGCGCCATTTTTCCCCTCCCCCTCTCTGGCAGCCGCAACCCATCACCACCATCATCACCATACCACCACCAGGATCATTATACCACCATCATTATCACCACAACCGTCACCCAAAAAGGGTGCGTGTGGTTTTCAGCCGCACCGTAGGGTGCGTTGGGTTTGGGTTATAAGCCACCAAGGGTGCGCGTGGGTTAGCATAAACACCAAAAGGGTGTTTGTTTCGTTCGGGTTGTAAAACCACCCGAAAAGGGTGTGCGTGGTTTATTAAAACAGAAAAGGGTGCGCGTGGGTTTTGCTAGCCGCCACAAAGGGTGTGTTTGTTTCGGTGGTAAAACAACACCATCGCCACCCCATCACCCCCCCACCAGCGGGTTGGTTTGGTTGTCTCGCACCTCGAGGGTGCATTGGTGTGGTTGGTCTCGGCACCACAAAGGGTGTTTGTTCTGGTGGTGCGACATCAGTCACCCAAAAAGGGCGTTCGGGTTGTTTTGTTTAAAAATAGGGTGCGTTTTGGTTTTGTTAAAACAGCCCGAGGGGCACGTTTGGTTTATAATAATGCACAAGGGTGCATTGGTTTGCGTAAAAACAAGAAAAGGGGTGCGGGTTGGTTTATCAAGAAATGCCACAAAGGGGGCGTTTGGCTGTCAAAACAGCCCAAGGGTGCGTTTGGCTTAACAGCCACGCACAAGGGTGTGTTTGGCTTAACCGAAACAACTTAAAGGCGTGTTTGGTTTTGTAAAAAATGATTAAGGTGCGTTTGGTTGCTGTTAATACCAAAAAGGGTGCGTCTTGTTTGCTTAAAAACGCACAAGGGTGCGTTTGGTTTAATGGGCAGCAGCTAGGGGTGTTTGTTTTTGGTTATTAACAAGATTAGGGTGCGTTTGGTTCGGTTATAAAAACCACGCAGCGGGTGCGTTTGGTTTGACATTAAGCACCAGCCGTTAGGGTGCGTTTGGTTTAACGGAAAATGGATAAGGGTGGGTTTGGCTGTGGAAATCAGCCGAGGGTATGTCGGGTTGGCTGTCAAACAGCCGGGACAGCCGGGGGTTTGTTTGGTTTGATAATCAGACAAAAAAGGGTGCATTTTGTTTTGCACCATAAATATATTAATTGTTTCATTTATTATCAATTTAAAGTATACGTGATGAAAATCTAATGAAACTTGCGACGTCTAAGTATAATATGTTATTAATATTAAACGGGATTGATATTAATGTATAAGCAATATTAAATGTATTTTAGATGAGTTTTGAGCTAAAAACGGACTTTGGCGCGTTTTTATGACGGATAATTGTGAGCAGAAAACGGAACATGAGATTCGGGATTCGAGACTTTGAAAAGTCAGACTTTGGTTTACAAAATATAACAAATTATATTTTGACGGACGTTTTGATATAAAATGGGACTTTTAACTCCCAATAACGAAAAAACTAGAGTGAAATCGGAATATACACTTTAGTAGAAAATAGGTTATTTTTAATATATATTAAATCAGGTTTATTAATTATAGGATTTGAGCACTTTCGAGTCCGTTTCGGCCTTTCGGCGAAACACGAAAGTTGTTCGTAATGATGTTTTACTTTGCCGCGAGAAGCGTTAGTCTTAAAATTAAGACATAGCGGGTCAAAACTAAAGGCCGGTTGATCTATTATTTCAATTAATTATATTTAAGACCACTGTTCGGTTCTAAAAACGAAAGGTCTAAAAATAGTAACTTTCGGTAAATATTCGACATGAGCTATGATTGGACGGAAAATAGTATATATTCATATAATATACTAAGGGTTAAGGTTTAAAGAGGCGCAAGTGGATTTCTCATCACATGTATATATGTATGTATACATATTAAAATATGTATGATTTCGTCGTTACAATGTACACATCGTTGATCGTATTTAATACGTGTATTGTAATCGAACGACATAATTATAGGTCGTGGTCGAGATCGTTGCTGCTTCGTTGTGATTTATTCGGTTTATTTGATCTTGATCGTTGATCAAGGTGAGTTCATAGCCCCATGTTTTACAATTATTGATTTACAAGTTTTGGGGTGAGAAACATGCTTTGTTTTATAAATTGGACGCAAGTGTACATTTTATCATGATTATGTGTTTGCCTAAGTAGCGAGAACCCACAATGCCCATGAATCATGAACTGTTAATTTCTGGTTTGGAAGCGCGAGTGTTATAAATAGATCTATTTGGGATTGACCTCCCCGTTCGGGTGACTAGCTATCACTGGAAACGAACGTATATCATGTCGGATGTTGGATGTTACAGGTTGAACATCATCACGGGCAATGTAGGCAATATTTATGTATTGTATTCATATATGTCGAGCTTCGGTGTCATGAGCTTAGGTAAACATAATTACATTCTGTGATGGTTGCATGGGATGCATGTCCACAGGGAAAGTCTTGCGGTCCTGGATTATACATTTATATAAACCTATGAATTCACCAACTTTATATTGACCGTTTTAAGCATGTTTTCTCAAGTGATATAGATACTTGGCTTACTTGAAGTACATTGGAGTCTTTACATTTAAGTTTTTCATGGTGATGAAATTATGGGACAACAATTATTTTGATTTTAGAAAATCAACGAGATTGTTTTACAAACGACACATTTAGAGGTCGTTCTCTTGTATCTAGCGCTGTGTATTATGAAGTAGCACCCCAAGTGGTATTCCGCTGCGTTGTGATCTTTTTGGGGGTGTTACATTTTTGGGAAGCTTTTTGAGAAGCATCGCCGAGCAATTCTCATTCAACGGTATCTTAGCTAACTCAAGCAACTTTTTCTTATTCATGAGCAAACTCTTAATCGTAGGAGCAAATCTTGGCATCAAAAGTAAAGCATCCGCGAAACTTATGTCAAAACGCAAATCTTGAAACATTTGAAAAATCTTCTCTTTTTTATTAGAAGCCCCTTTTTTTAATCACGAGACTTTTCTGATTACGTCGAGAAGGATATGAATATGAGGCTATAGTACACTCTTCGGCAACTCGGTTCACTGAATGGAAGTGGTTTTTAGGAAAGTCTTTGGAACATCTGGGATAACCGAGGATGGATTAGGAGCGTTACTTCCTTGGAAATTAGAGTTGCCTCCTTATTCTTGTCTCCTCATTTACGTTCCAACTACATTTTCAAGATTAGGATTAGTAGAATCAAGGGTCCCTCGTAAGCAACACCACTTTGAGTAGTAATCGCTTTCATCTCACCCTTCGGGTTTGGAATGGTATTACTCGGAAGAGTACCCGAAGTTGAGACTTGGTTTTGAAACAATCCACTTATCATGTTTTGCAAATTATTTTGAAAGGTAGTTTGTTGATTCATCATGACAGCTTGTTGAGTTTTTATCTTGTTTTGAATTTCATCCTTAAGGTCTCCTTTCAACGAGTTGATTTGATTTTGCATGTTCCTTAACATTTGATCGTTATTCCTCTTGTAACTCGAAAAATCATTTGAAATCTCTTGTTGAACTTGATTATTGGGCACTTGAAAAGGTTGGTTTTGAAATCCTTGGTTTTGAAAATTCGAAGCATGATTATTTTGAGCTTAAAAATCTTGATTTCCATGAAAATTATTTCCCCGATTAAAATTATTCCTTTGACCTTGATTTTGATTAAACCTATTTTGACCATTGTTTTGCACCGGAGCAAAACCTGGTGGTGCCATTTGATTACTAACACGGTTCGGAGGGTTAACTTGATTGTAAGTACCTGTGGTCGCAAAACAAACACTAGCCTGATTTGGTATATCGGTATACGGACAATATACCAAAATGAGCACCACCACAAGTACCGCAATTTTTCCTAACCGCCTATTACAAGCGAGAGAGCTCAACTTTACTTAATAAACCATCACGCAACTAAGGTCGAAAGTTGATTCCGCAAGCTTTATCCATTCCACTCCCGCTTATTATACACTTTCCCTAGTAAGTCGTATTCATCCTAGCCGCATTGGTATGTATTTCGTGAATATCGTACTATTTGATTTATTCTAATTTTATATATCAAAGCTTCTTCTCTAGTCGTATTACACAAAAGATTTCCACTTGCCGCTAGCATTTAAGGAGTCTGATCGTATGTCGTTTAAACAAACCGTTATCAAGTATCACTTGAGTTAACTCCGTAAATCCATGGTGAGGACAAGCTCTAAGCATTTCCTTAAATCGTTTCCACGCTTCACTAAAAGACTCATCCGAATTTTGGGTGACTCGATAGAATTTTATTCTTAAGTGAGTGGTCTTCGAAGGAGGGAAAAAAAAAAAATTGATTCATGAATTTGGTACGAGATCCTCCCAAAGTCAAGATTGAATTAGGAGGTTCTTTCTCGTACCAAGTTTTAGCAGCCCCCTCGAGTGAATAAGGAAACATCATTAGCTTAATCACATCGTTTGGTACATTCCTAAATCGTAGAGTCGAGGTAATCCTTTTGAAACTATTGATATGAGCATTGAGGATTTTCGTTTCTCATAAACCGGGAAACGGGTTTTCGCTTGCACCAATTGTAACAAATTCTCTTAATCTCAAAATGAATCCGCATTAATTTTCTGGTAAAAGGACGATAGCTTCTCCATACCCCTTATCCCGTGGGTGCTCGGAGCATACTTCCATTGTACGTTCTGCCATTTTTTTTGGGGTTTAGGCCAAAACGATAGTACAGCTCGTGTTCGACTACGTGTTGGGAGCACGCCATAATTGGACGTCCGGAAAGGTTTACGTTTTGAATTATTTGGAAAATTGGAATTTCTAGTGCGCATGCACTAAACAAGCAAATGAAATAATAAAAGAAATGAGAAAAGGAAATATTTTTGTTTACCGAATAATCAACAAACTTAGGGTAACTCTCTTAAGTAAAATAAATTTTTCAAAAGAGGTGCGCCTTTTTCGTAAGTGACACAAACGGTAAATTTTTTTAATCTTTGGTTCGGGAACTTATTGATGGATAATACCTCAGTTGAAGGTATTATTTGTTGGTGTTCTTTTACCAACTTGGTTAATTTTTTTATAATCACAAATTAACGAGAAAAATCGAAAAATCCGGAAGAGCAAATATTTTTGTATTTTTTTTGTTTTTAATCTTCTACTTATACTAAAAAGAAAAGAAAATTATTTTTTACTTTTTATATATTTTTATTTTTATTTTTATTTTTGATTTACTTAAAAGCGTAACTTTCGAAAACGAAAGGTTCTCCAAATCACGATCGACAAACTTCAAACGAAAGAATCTTAATCACAAATCCCCGGCAGCGGCGCCAAAAATTGATCGTTGAAAATCAATATATAATATACGTATAATATATAAGTATAAAGAAAATTACTAAAAATCCTTGAGGACAAAGATTTAGAGGCAATTTTTACACAAAAATACCACACGTTTTTACCGGTAAGTGATTACCGGGTCGTTTTCCCAAAGATTTATGAAATTGAGACCACGTTTGTTGTTTGGACAATGATTTGAATTGGTTCAAAGATGATTTGTTTTCTAAAATCCTAAAAGTGAGCAAATTAAAGGACAATTAAACCTAACTTTAATAACGGGAAATTAAACATTAACTAAAAACGCAAAACGGGAACCCTAAACGGTGACTAAAAACCCTAAATTTCAAAAAATAAACCTAAAATGAATTTTTCACTTTTAATAGACTCTAATTAACTAAAAAGTAAGATTAAAGAAAACTAAAATGAAAACGGAGTTGATTTGAGCTTAAAAACACGAAAAACGTGAACGGGAATGAATCCCGTTCTTTAAAAAATAAAATTTTGCAAATTAAACCCTACGGAAGCAAAACTAATTTTCCTAGAATCTATATGATAAAAGAAAATTTACTAAAAAAGAATTTTATTTTTTTGACATTTTTATAATTTTTTATGAATTAAAAACGATTTTAAAGAAAATTAAATATAAAAAATACTAAACGTTTTATGAAAAATCTAAAAAAATTACAGAAAATAGCTTGAATGGTGAAGAATCTAAGAAAAATAAAATTGGAAACACATCTTATCGAATAAGCTGTGTAATAAGCAAAAACAGCTTATTATACCTAAAGAGCTAAAATGCATATAAAGAATTAATTTTGCATTACAAAACTGAAAAAGACCCCAGGGCACGTTGGAAGGGAATGTGTGTTGTGAGGTGTTATAAAAGGTGAGGATGTTGAGGTCGGGGGTTCGAGCCTTGCTCACCCCCGACTTCCATCTTCCCTTTTTTTAGAAAAACATTAAAAAACAAAGTTGTAGATAAGCTAGAAACTAACAACTTTTGTGAAAACTACTTTTATGACACCTGAAAAATAAGCTTAAAAGGCTTTTTAAATCAAGAAAAACACTTAACTAATTTTTTACTTTTTGGCTTTTTATCTAAAACTGACAACTCAAAAAGCTAACAATAAGCTGAAATTTATGAACTAAAAGCTACTAACTATCTAAGTCTAATCTAATAAGCAGATTAAGCAAGTAATAAGCCAAAGGAAACAAGAATAAAGCTAAAAATCCAAACAGCTTTTTAATGAAAAACTACAAACCAAAAAGGACACTTGGCAGACTTTGAGCTTATTTTCCTATGAGCTAATGGACTCTAAAGACAAATTGGCTTATACTTACCTCTACCTTGACCTGTAAACTACAAATAAGTACTTTTGAAAAGAACTTTGAAAGACAAGTGCTTAATAAAAAAGTTACTAGAAAACCATTGAATCACTCAGAAGGTACTAAGTTTGTTTGATTTTGAAAAGACAAAAAAAACACTTTTGCAGCTTAAAAACATATGAGTGAATAAGCTTCTTTTGAAAAAGCAAATTGAAAAAGATGATTAACGACCTAAAGACTAATTGTGCTATGAAAATCAAAGCCTAAAAATTAAAATTACTTGATTTTGGTACCTGTGCTACACTGTTGGCACGGGCACTTATGATTACGCAACCGTCCGAAAGGAAGGAACTAGCAGAGCAACTCCAGAACTTCTGGACAAAGGCTTCATAAGACCAAAGTCCCATCACCCTTGGGGAGCTTTATGGTTCTGTTTGTAAAGAAGAAAGATGGGTCTTTCCGGATGTGCATCGATTACAGGGAATTGAACAAACTGACAGTGAAGAACCGTTACCCACTCCCAAGGATCGATGACCTATTCGACCAGCTGCAAGGATCGAGTATTTATTCAAAGATCGATCTGAGGTCAGGGTATCACCAGTTGAGAGTTCGAGAAGAAGACATTCCCAAGACTGCATTCAGGACTCGATACGGTCACTATGAATTCCAAGTCATGTCTTTTGGTTTGACTAAGCACGGCTCGTGTTCATGGAACTTATGAATCGGGTTGGTATGTAAACCGTATCTTTACAAAGTTTGTTAATTGTCATTTCGATGACATTTTGATCTACTCTAAAAGTAAGAAGGAACATGAAGAACACCTTAGGCAGATCTTGAAATTGCTTAAGAAGGAAGAATTGTACGCCAAGTTCTCCAAGTGTGAATTCTGGATCTCCAGGGTACAATTCCTCGGTCACGTGATTGACTGTCGAGGTATTCACGTTGACCCTGCCAAGATTGAATCTATCAAAGATTGGGCGTCTCCTAAAACACCAAGCTGGAGATTCGCCAATCTTTTTGGCACCTTGCCGTATATTATAGAAGATTCATCGAAGAAGGGTTTTCATAGATCCCAAGTCAATGACCAAACTAACCAGAAAAGGGTCAAGTTTGATTGGGTGGATAACACAAGAAAGCATCTTTTCAACTGTTGGAAGCAGGAAGAAGCTGTGCAGGATAAGGCACCAATCGTGGCCTTACCGAAGGGAAAAGCGAAGATTCATCGCATACTGCGATGCTTCATAGATGGGTTTGGGCGCTGTGTTGATGCAAAGAGAAAAAAGGTGATTTCTTAGCTATCACGCCAGTTAAAAATTCAATGGAAAAGAACTTTACGACTCTATTTAGAAATTGGGGAGTCGGTTCGCTCTAAAGATTGGAAGGCACTATCTGTATGGAAACCAAGGTGCACGGTGTTCACTGATACAAATGAGTTTTACAACCCATTCTTGATCAGAAAGAATTAAATATAAGGCAACGTCGTGGTTAGAGTCTGCTAAGTGATTTTACGATTTGCGAATTAGTTATCTCCCAGGGAAGGCGGAATGTTGTTGCTGATGCTCCATTTGAGCAGGATCAGGAACGGAGAACCACTATGGTTTGGCCTTAGTGATGATATTGGCTTGGTATTTCTAAATAATATCTTGAAAGCTCAGAATTGAAGCACGAAGGCCGGAGAACATCAAGAAGGAGGATGTTGGGGGTATATTGGTTGAGAATTCAAAAGATTCCGGGAGAAACTTCTAGAACGGGAAAAGTTTGGAACAAGATTGCGGATGGAACTATGTGCTTAATGGCAGGAGTTGGATTTCCATGTTATGAGACTTAGGACTGTGATCATGCACGAGTACAAAGTCTTAAAATATCTATTCATCCGGGTTCTGACCAAGAGGTACCCAAGATAGGAAGAAAACTTTAATGGTGGCCCACTATGATAGCACTCATCGCCACTATTGTTAGCAAATGTTTGACCTTGTGCTAGGTCACGGACCGAACATCAGAGACCATCGGGTTTGTTAGTACAGCTTGAGATACCTCAATGGAAGTGGGACAACATCATGACGGATTTTGTCACGAAGCTTCCTAAGTCGTCACAAGGTTATGACACTATTTGGGTGATCGGTTTGGAGCTCCGACTTACAAAGTTGACATTTTTGTTGCAATGAGGGATAACGATCCCATGGATATAAACTGGCAAGAATTTGTACCTAAGGGTTTGTCAGAAGCATGGAATACCTGTCTCAATTATCTGTGATTGTGACCCTCGGTTCGCTCAAATTTCTAGAGGTCACTTCAGAAGGCTTTGGGTACAAGTTTGGATATGAGTACTGCATATCATCCGCAAACCGACGGACAAAGCGAGAGAACCATCCAAACTCTCGAGGATATGCTACGTGCTTGCGTAATCGACTTTGGAAATGGTTGGGTTAAACATTTTCCATTAGTCGAGTTTTCATACAATAACAGTTATCATGCTAGCATTAAGGCTGCACCGTTTGAAGCACTTTATGGTCGAAAGTGTCGTTCACAGTTGTGTTGGGCCCAAGGTGGACAAGGTTTAACTCACTGGGTCCAGAATTAGTGCAAAGAAAACAAAAGGATGAGGTTCATCAAGATCAACAATAGGATTCAAACCCGCTCGCGATCGACAAAGTGTTATCGCTGACCTTAAAGTGTAAACTGATGGAGTTTCAAGTTGGAGATAAAGTTATGCTTAAGGTTTCGCCTTGGAAAGGGGTCGTACATTTTGGCAAACGGGGGAAGTTAAACCCCAGATATGTCAACCTTTCAAGGTGTTGAAAAAGATTAGAGCCTGAGGTGGTTACAAGCTGAGCTTCCCTCAAGAGCTGAGCAGGGTCATAACACGTTTCATGTATCCAAACTTGAAGAAATGTTATTATGACGATCCATTAGTCATTCCGTGGGAAGGACTTCAAGTGGATGACAAGCTCCATTTTGTTGAGGATCCTCCACCCATGTAGAATCATGGATCGTGAAGTCAAACAATTGAGGCGAAGCCGTGTCCCAATTGTCAAGGTTTGATGGAACTCTAGGCGAGGCCCTGAGTTTACATGGGAACGGGAAGATCAATTCAGGAAGAAATATCCACACCTTTGACCAAGACGCACGGTCGTAAGTGCTCTATGTTTTTGTGTCATAAGCCTTGAGGACAAGGCTGATTTAATGGGGGGAGACTATAACACCTCGTGTTTTAGGTCATTGTACAACATTATTTAATTCACTATTTATTTTTTATGTTTTCAAGCGTTTGCCTCTTTAAATCGTAATCGCTTAAGCTAAAATCGCGGTAAACTAAAAAATGTTCATTCAATGTTAAACGGGCATTAAACGATTTAAACTTTTACATCAAGCAAGTGTTTAAATGTTTAAATATATAAGAGGAAAGTATTCAACTTTGTTCATCTTATTTTTAGTGGTTACGTAAAATGCTTTTACGTTTGCGATAAAATGCGTTTCGGCATTCCGGAGCAACAAAACACCCTAACTACGCTTAATCAATTACCATGATTATACCCAATCACAAATAATCAAAAATATCCATCCCATATATGAGTTTGTGGCCGAATTCTGGTGATAGATAGGACAAACATATATCTCCCAGGTGCATGTCACCGTGCCCTAAAATATCAAGGTTTTTGGCAAATATCAAGGGAACAAGGCCTTTCACATTTGTTACCACTTGACTACTTGCCCTAGAACCTTCCTTGAAGTCCTTTACAGAGTATTCCATCTTTATAAGACTTTTGATAGACACGTAAACACACATCTTATCATTTTTCCAAAGTCTTTGTAACAAAATTAAAACTTATCCATTTCCTTCATACATGCCCACGGCTCAAAATAACAAACATACACAATCCATACAAAATTTTCTACAACATATACAAGAATACACACATCATATCTAAGACCTACTAAGGTGGTTTCAAGGCTTGGTTAACCATTTGCAAGGAAGGAAGCAGAAGAGGAAGATTGGGTTTACTTGGGAAAGAAAAAAATTAGGGATTCATTTCATATTTACCACTAAGGGTTTAAATCACAAGGGGTGATTGTTATTCTTGCCTTCTACTCAATCCACACAAGGTTATTTAAACAGCTTAATCATTTCATAACTAGATTTTATAGTGTTCATATGCTCTATTTAGCTAAATCACCATTTAGGATACTTTTGAATATGTGAAAGGGATTTTTACTTATGATCAATATTTTGTGAACTTATTTACATGTTATATGGATGCTATTATGATGTTAAAATGGAATTATAACTCTTGTACACACTTGGTTAAGTATAAAAATGAATATGTACAAGATTACGGGGTTTCTTTTATAAAAAGTTGTGATTATAAGTGTGGTTAGGGACTTGTTGTCTTAAACCTGGTTAAAATATGAACTAAGGGACTTATTGTAGGAATACTTAAGGATAATAAGTATTTGTAAGGACTTGTAACCAAAGTGGGTTAAGTAAAAAAGTTGTAAAAATAAGTTTTAAACACCTTATTGCAAAATATTCAAAAGGGTCTATTTGATAGGTCCGCGTTTAACACAATATGATTTTTATGTTTTTATAAGAGTACTACATTGTCCAGGGAGGGGGGGCTAAATTGTTCGTGGGGCATGTAATGACTTGAAAAACCGATTTATAACGAAGAAGATACGCTAGTTACGGAGGGTTTTTACGACGCTAAATACTTTAAAAAAATAAATTTTATATAAAAGTACTATGCTGGCAGAAAAAAAATTATACTTTGTAAACATTCATAATATGATTAAAACTATTCTATTACGTGAACCTGTTCGAAAGAATCGCTAAAAACGGAGCTATAACGAATAAGATACGACATTTACGGGTTTTGCGTTAATAAGTGTAATCTGTAATGAACAGTAAAAACACTATTCACAACAGAATCTCAGAAACTTAAAAATGCAATATTATGATCATCTCTGAATACGGAATGCGTTGGTGAGCGTAAGTAACGCGAGAAACAGGACTTTTTAAAACGACATGAGTTTTGTCATTTTTGCTAAACGCGTATTTATAAACATTTTTTACTTTATAAATACGATTTCACTTAAACGATTAGATGGTGATATAGCTATATAGAAAATATAGATGTATTAGTTATCATGGTGCTATATTACTAGGGGATTTTCCATAATGAGGCTTCTTCGAAATGGCGTATTCGGACGAGCTGTTGGGTTTACGATTTAATGTGTCCTAGCTCCTCGTACGTCATGTATGACCTCTTAATTTATATAGCTCGAACGATTGTTTACGAGGATAAATAATATAGGATTAATATATGGTTGTTGTTGTTGTTAGACAACGTACTTGAATACTGATTCAACCTATATTAACTAGGTTGCATTCGGGCGTTAGCGTGACGCGTTTTTATTTGGGATATTTTATTATCAATTTACTCACTCAAGGTGAGTTCATAGCCCCATGTTTTACAATTATTAATTTACAAGTTTTTGGGGTGAGAAACATATGCATGTTTTACAAATTGGACGCAAGTGTACATTTTATCATGATTGCGTTTTGCCTAAGTAGCGATAACCCACTATGCCCATGAATCATGAACTGTCAATTACTAGAATGTGAGCGCGAATGATTATAGATAGACCTATTTGGGATTGACCTCCTCGTTTGGGTGACTAACTATCACTGGAAATGAACGTATATCATGTCGGATTCTGGATGTTACGGGTTAAACATCGTCACGGGCAATGTAGGCAATATTTATATATTGTATTCATTTATGTCGAGCTTCGGTGTCATGAGCTTAGGAAAACGTAATTACATTTTGTATATCTGTTATGGGCTGGAAATCTTTGTAATAATAACAAGTAAACAAGTAAAGCTTCGGGCTTTTGTAACACATACTTTATTAAATCCGGGTCGTTCTTATAACACGCCCCGGACCCTTATTCCGATGCGACCCAATTTGGGGGTGTTACAGATTGGTATCAAGAGCCAAGGTTATAGAGAACCAGGTCAAATGTTTTTGCTGGACTATAACCGTTTTCAAACATTGCATTCATACAAAGGGGTTTTCACGAGACATACATACACTAATTGTGCATTAGTCGGTTAGGCTAGATGCATGCATAATTGATATTCATGATTGATATACATGTTATAATATAAATGTATATTACTATAAGAGTCTTATATTAGCATACTTATATAAGCTAATTTTGATTTCAGATATTATCATGTCAGATTCTGAGCATTCTACAGTTACATACACATCAGTACCCTTTCCAGTTGAGGACGATTCAGACATTGGTTCACCAGGAGTCAATGGACCACCCATTATGCCAGAGGACCCATATGCTTACATAATGGCTGCTTATGAGGTTCCACCATCGCCTGACTACATACCTGGCCCTGAGGTTCCACCATCGCCTGACTACATACCTGGCCCCGAGGAGCCGCAGTCACCTCCCCCACTGGACTTTGTTCCTGAGCCGATGTACCCTGAGTACATGCCACAGGAGGATGAGATACTCCCGGCCGAGGAGCAGCCACTACCTGCTGCTGCTGCCTCACCCACTGCAGATTCACCAGGATATGTTCCTGAGTCTGATCCGGAGGAGGAGCCGGAGGAGGACGATGAGGATCCCGAGGAGGATCCAGCTGACTACCCTGCTGATGATCGCAAATTAGCGAGAGAAATATTTGTGTTTGTGAAAGTCCACAAGGAATGATTGGTCACGAAAAATTTATAACAATAAAGCAAAAACACAAAAAATATGCAAAGAGAATAACCTAGAACAAAGAATCAAAACTAGGAATGACAAAAACACTAAACTTTAAACTACGACACAATAAGCTCAAATAAACTTAAGATAAGTTAAATAAGCTAACTAACTCTAATAATCAAAGTAGAAAAGCAATTAAAAAGCTAAATAAACTAGACAAACACAACATTACTAATAACAGCTACTAACATTTTTAACTACCAGGACTAACTTGGAGTTAGTACTTCTGCTAGGCTAAGAGTAATACTGTTAGCTTAAAGGTTTAGTAACTAGCATAATGCTAACAAAGACGATAATTGATTAATAGATAAGCAAACAAGCTAAAAACAGAAGTTCACCTAACCTTTATAAGCACTTAGTAATTGGAATAAGCACCTAGATAAACAAAAATGATAATAAGCTATAAAAACTAAAACTGATAAAATCTCTTAAAATTATTTTGAAAAGGGCAAATAATTCTACTGTATATAGTAGAACTAAAAAATAGGCTAATCTACATTAAAAAGCTACAGAAATCTAAATAAGTTGAAATAATAAGCTGATAAACTAAGTTGAACAACCAGTACTAACATATAAGCACTAACACAACCAGTACTAACAGTTAAGACTAACAGTACTAACTTGGAGTTAGTACTGGTAGTGTTAAGTTAGTGCTGTTCTAAAAGTGAACTAGCAGTACTAACTTGGAGTTAGTACTGGTAGCTTTAAGGTTAATACTGCTCCAAAAGTGAACTAGCAGTATTAACTTATAACTAACAGTTTTAACAAGTGAACTATCAGTACTAAGTAAGAAAGTAAAGTAAACACTTTTCAACTAGCAAATAAGCAAAATAAGCACTTAATAATTGTTCTGCAGAAAATAAGAACAATAAGGAAAAGAAAAACTTACAACACCCTTGCTCAAAACAGGGTCAAACAGAGAATCTACAAGCTCTAGCTTGTATAAAACAAGCTAGTGAGAGTCCATAAGCCCATCCAGAACTGGCTTATCATCCAAAACCTAAGCTGTGGTATATTTGAGAGTGATACTTATGATTTTCTCTTAACTACTTAACTTTTTATTTTCACTTAATGAAAACAGCCTATGAGTAAGCTGTGATGAGAACTTTTTGAACACAAAACAATATGATTGAGAAACTTAACACTGGTATTGTAATATTGACTTTAAAAACTTCAAACTTGCATTAATCTTGAAAGTGTTACAAAGATGAAAGTAAAAGCTGTAAATGACTTGAAACAAACTGAAAATAAGCTAAATTATTTTTAAGATTAAAAGCTAAAAACTAACATGCCTCAAAGGCTTACAAAAGGGCTCTATTTATAGCCGAAGTCTTTATCTCTTGGACTTGCAGCTTGTGCTTCTTTGGAGAGAGCAAAAAGAGTGTGCTAGTTGTGTGAGGTAATTGTGAAACGAATCCCAGCCTTTGATTTCTATTGAGCTTCTTTGGAGACAATCTTAGCCATCGAAATTGTTTTTGGGAATGGTGAGGGATTGCCAACATGTCATTTATACAACTGGGATGGGTTAGTAGGGTGGATGAAATGATTTTGGCTATGGAGAAAAGTGGTTTTGCAGGGTAGAAGGTATGGGACGACATACCAGTTGTAACTGGGTTTTTAGGGGCGGGAAAGAAGACTTTTTGGGGAGTAGGCAGAAATGGTCCCCTTAAGTTATATAACTTAAATGCAATCTCTACCTTCTTTGCAATTTTAACCCTTGTCTTTCTCTTTTGCAATACAACTTGAGGTTTTGGCAGTTTTGGCCCCTCAAGTTGTATTTTCTTGCTTTGCTGACTTTTGACTTTGCCCTTTTCTACATACTAGGTTATTAGTTAAAACAACTAGAAAAGTCATGAAAGGTTGTTTGAGATGCCGGACTTAATAAAATGTAGGATTATTAAAAATAGTGCGAAACGGACATTTTAGGCGATTTAAACATAAGGAGTAGACGATTTAGAATTGTTTAAGCGGTTTGTAAAATATGGAAACTTAAGAAAATAGGGGACGCTATTAACGTTTTGAAACTAAAAAGTTTCCTAAAAAGGAAAGTTTCTAAAAATAGTAATTTTTCACAAGTGTCGGGATTTAACTAAGACATAGAAAATTCAAAGTCTTTTATTACTAAAACGCAAACACACTTGGATGCTTTAAATGATGAACATGGATGCTTTACTTGTTTCTTTGATAAATGCTAAGTCATACCCGTACTTGCTTTAGGTCGCGGCTAGACCTCCTTATATCTTCATCATCTGTTGTGATTATCGCTTACCCTTGTTAAGGTGAGTTCATAGCCCCACATTTTACTGATTTACAAACGCTTTACACTATTGGGGTGAGAACCAAATTGATTGCTTTTAAATTGGGACACAAGTTCTTAGTGAGTTTTACTTGTTTATATATGTGTGCCCTAAGTAGCTTACAAACCTACTACTACTAGCCCAACCTTACATGAACTGTTATATCTCTACCGGAAGACCCGGTTGAGGGAGGCGCGAGTGAAAAGATAGATCCCTATGGGACCTAATAATCCCTATCCGGTAAGCATGCAAACTTACTTTTTCTGTCGGTCAATGAACAAAAACGGATATATGCTCATGTCGATTATACTTTATGGTGGTCTTTGGTTTGGGACACAACCAGCTGTGGCAGGAATACTCTGCTACAGATGTAGCTTGCCCTGTTACTTAATTAGCTTCGGTGTGCATGAAGCTTAGTGCACAATAAATACTTTTTTATGTGATGCTGTATTTGTAATAAGAAACACATACTTTCAAATCTTGTGGTCCACTCTGTATCAACTTAAACCATATGAATTCACCAACAATATGTTGACTTTTAAACATGTTTTCTCTGGTGCTTAGCTTGGATTGATTCTATGATGCATGTGGAATCCTATGGCTATGTGACTTCGGCCAATTTCAAGACTTATCCTATGATTTACTCGTAGTTTTATATCAAAACTCTGTTATGCCCGCTACTTTTAACTTAATCATTAGGGCAGTAAAACTTAAAATCTATTTTATATTATGCAACGAGTAAATTTTTTTCAAACGTCCATCTAGGGTCGTTCTTATTGCGTTGTGATCGGTATTGTTTATGACGTCACGCCTCGGACACGTATTCCGTCTAGGCCCAGTTTGGGGTGTGACAATAGTAGGGTGATGATGATGATGAGGATTTTGAGGACGAGGACGAGGAAGAGGAATAGCACCCAGCTACCGCCGAACTCTGTCCCCACCTGACCACCGTATGACTGCAGGATAACTAATCCGGGATGAGCCACCATATCACTTCCTCCAGGGAAAGGTCGAGAGACTTCTTTGCCTTAACCACCGCCACCTCCATCACCCTTTACCCACTATCATCCCATTACCATAGATACCATCTCACCACCATACCTATACCATCACCACCATTAACTACACATCACCACCACCCAATAGCCCTACTCATATTGAGATTCCCGAGAGTTGTTTACCGCTTCGGAAGAGGGTGCATTTTGCTTCTCCCACCCTTAGTCATGAGGTCGGGGAGAGTTCGGCAGCAGGTGCTGCTAGGCAGGATAGACCTACCATAGCGAGGGACGACCCTTATTCCATAGTGAGGGAGGACCTTTATAGATTTGTCGATATCGTTGATGTCCCTCCTAGTTGTTCGACGTCTAGGGAGTTAGATTATGGTATTACGGATGCATGGGATGATCTGGTAGGAGCCATCGATGAGATTGCACCGACCACCCTAGAGGGGGTCAATCAGAGGGTTACCGATCTTTCTACCGTTGTTGAGCAGGAGACTACCATCATGTATGGTATTATGGAGGATGCTCAAGATGACCGGTCTCAACTGAGAGGCCGAGTCAACTTGTTGTATAGGGATAGGCCTGTTCATCGTCGTTTAGCAGTAATGATAGAGAGAGAGGCTAAGATGGCTCGTGAGGCTTGGGGACTATCCATGGATGCTAGCGACTATGCACGTTCAGATGTTATGTCATTACATACTACGGTAGTGGCGCAGAGTGCATTGATTTCAGAGTTACAGTCAGCAGATCACAGGAGACAAAGGGTGATTTCAGAGTTATTGGCATCAGACCACAAGAGACAGGTTCAGTTGACTAAGACATTGAGGTTGCTGAAAGGACTACAGACACAGATGGTCGAGTTTCAGAGGCAGCATGGACCCGCAAAAGGTCCGGCACAGCCTGATGCACCAGGAGAGGCTGGTAGCAGTTCCTAGATTTGGTTATGTTGTAGCTATGCTATGCAGCCTGTTAAGTATTATGGGTTATTCCTAGCTAGCAGACTGTATAGATCTTTTGTTTTGTTTAGCTACCCAGTATATGTCTTTTGTTCAGGTATTATCTACCTTATACAGCATACTAAGTGTTACGGGTATATCCCGGCTAGTATGGCTTTAGGTTATTTCTTTTGTCTTGTAACCTAAGTGTAGTAATCATCTTGTATCTGAACCGAACATGTATGTTTTTCCAAGTTATATATGAAATGGATGGATTACGTTATCTATGAAATCGAATTTATTATAAATGAATGTCGATTCGGTTATACCACGATTAATTTCAATAAAAGTTGTACATTTCACTGTGTGATGTGAACTCGTTTTATTTAATGTATATATGTTATGTCATAGTTATGATTTTATGAAATCTAACGGGTATTATGTTTTCTTGTGATTTAAAGAAAATGGCACCAAAGAGAAGGACCACAAGGTTAAACCCAAGTGCAACACCGACACCAGTCACAAACACTTATACCACTACATCTGTCACCAATGCCCAAATTCAGGCAATGATTAACAAAGGCGTTACTGCTGCACTGCCAGCACGTGATGCAACCCGGAATAGCGATGATAGCCATACTTCAGGAACGGGTGCCAGAAGGCCTGTGCAAGTTGCTCGTGAATGCACCTACCCGGACTTCCTAAAATGCCAACCCTTGAACTTCAAGGGCACTGAGGGAGTTGTTGGACTCACTCAGTGGTTTGAAAAGATGGAGTCTGTTTACAGCATAAGCAACTGTACAGTAGCATGCCAGGTCAAATTTGCTACGTGTACCCTGCAAGGAAATGCTCTTACATGGTGGAACTCCCATGTTAAGACCACTACTCCTGAAGCTGCCCATGCAATGCCATGGAGGACACTGAAAAAGATGATGACAGACAAATACTGCCCAAGGGGCGAAATTAAGAAGCTGGAGTTTGAAATGTGGAATTTGAAGGTGAAGGGTACCGATGTGGTAACCTATAGCCAACGTTTCCAAGAACTGGCACTAATGTGCGATCGGATGTTTCCGGAAGAAATAGACCAAGTTGAGAAATATGTCGGTGGCTTGCCCGACACGATCCATGGCAGTGTGATGGCAACTAAGCCAAAAACTATGCAGGATGCCATTGAGTTCGCCACTGAACTCATGGACAAAAAGATCAACACTTGGGCTGAACGTCAGGCTGACAACAAAAGAAAGTCTGATGACACCGCCAGGAACAACCAGAATCAGCAACCAAACAAGAGACAAAACACTGGAAGAGCTTATGCCGCAGGAAATGGTGACAGGAGACCATACGGAGGGCCTAGACCTCTGTGTTCCAAATGTAACTATCACCATGATGGTCCTTGTGCTCCCAAATGCCACAAGTGCAACCGATTTGGTCATTTAGGTCGTGACTGCAAGAATCCCCTAAATGTCAACACTGGGGCTAATCAGAGGGCTTGTTTTGAATGTGGTGCTCAAGGGCATTTCAAGAAGGATTGCCCAAAATTGAAGAACAACAACAACCGGGGTAATCAGGTTGGAAATGCCAAGGCTCAGGCAAAGGTGTATGCCGTGGGCAATGCAGGGGCAAACCCGGACAACAATGTCGTCACGGGTACGTTTCTCCTAAACAACCGATATGCATCTATTTTATTTGATACCGGTGCCGATAGGAGTTTTGTATCTACTGCATTTAGCTCTCGAATTGTTATCACTCTGACTGCATTAGATCATGATTATAATGTCGAACTAGCCGACGGCCGAACTGTTGGGTTAAACACTATTATCCGGGGTTGTACGTTAAACTTCTTAAATCATCCTTTCAACATAGACCTAATGCCCGTAGAACTAGGTAGTTTTAGATTGTAATAAAATGATGGGGTTTTTTAATGGATTGGTTGCAAAGTACCAGCGTTATTGTCTGTGCGGAAGAAGATCAGTTCGTGATTCCTATTGGAGACACGAAAATTTTAACGTTTTTCGGTGACGGAAGCAGCAATAAACACGGGACCCGATTAAACATCATCTCGTGTACTAAGGCTCAAGAGTATTTAACGAAGGGATGTCACGTATTCTTAGCAAATATCACCGCAACCAAAGACGAAGACAAGTCAAAGGAGAAACGACTTGAAGATGTGCCAGTTGTTCAAGAATTTCCTGAAATTTTTCCTAAGGACTTGCCGGGTATACCACCCACTCGACAAGTGGAGTTTCGAATCGATTGGTACCGGTGTGTTTACACACCTGTAGCACGGGCACCATATAGATTAGCACCGTCCGAAATGAAGGAACTAGCGGAGCAACTGCAGGAACTTACAGACAAAGGCTTCATAAGACCAAGTTCCTCACCCTGGGGAGCTCCAGTTCTATTTGTAAAGAAGAAAGATGGGTCTTTCCGGATGTGCATCGATTACAGGGAATTGAACAAACTGACAGTGAAGAACCGTTACCCACTCCCAAGGATCGATGACCTATTCGACCAGCTGCAAGGGTCGAGTATTTATTCAAAGATCGATCTGAGGTCAGGGTATCACCAGTTGAGGGTTCGAGAAGAAGACATTCCCAAGACTGCATTTAGGACTCGATACGGTCACTATGAATTCCAAGTCATGTCTTTTGGTTTGACTAATGCACCGGCCGTGTTCATGGACCTTATGAACCGGGTGTGTAAACCGTATCTGGACAAGTTTGTAATTGTCTTCATCGATGACATTTTGATCTACTCTAAAAGTAAGAAGGAACATGAAGAACACCTTAGGCAGATCTTGAAATTGCTTAAGAAGGAAGAATTGTACGCCAAGTTCTCCAAGTGTGAATTCTGGATTTTCTTGGGTACAATGTGTCCTGTTCATAAAACACAAAGGAAATTCGCCAATTGTTGGCCTTGCCGGCTATTATCGAAGATTCTTGAAGGGTTTTCAAGATTGCAAGATAATGACCAAAACTAACCAGAAAGTCAGTTTGATTGGGGCGATAAACAAGAAGCAGCTTTTCAACTATTGAAGCAGAAGCTGTGCAGTGCACCAATCCTGGCCTTACCTGAGGGAAGCGAAGATTTCATCGCATACTGCGATGCTTCAAAGAAGGGTTTGGGCGCTGTGTTGATGCAAAGAGAAAAAGTGATTTCTTATGCATCACGCCAGTTAAAAATTCATGAAAAGAACTATACGACTCACGATTTAGAACTTGGGGCAGTAGTGTTTGCTCTAAAGATTTGGAGGCACTATCTGTACGGAACCAAGTGCACGGTGTTCACTGATCACAAAAGTTTACAACACATTCTTGCATAGAAGGAATTTAAATTGAGCAACGTCACTGGTTAGAGTTGTTGATGTGTTACGATTGTGTAATTCGTTATCACCCAGGGAGGCGAATGTTGTGCTGATGCTCTGATCAGGAAAGGAACGAGAACACTAAGGGTTCAGGCCTTAGTATATGACTATTGGCTTGGAATCTTCCTCAAAATCTTGAAAGCTCAAACGGAAGCCACGAAAAGCCGGAGAACTCAAGAAGGAGGATGTTGGAGGTATATTGGTTGAGATTCAAGATTTCGGAGAACTTAGAATGGATAAAGTTGGAACCAGTACGGATGGAACTATGTGCTTAAATGGCAGGAGTTGGTTACCATTTTATGGCGACTTAAGGACTGTGATCATGCACGAGTCCTATAAGTATATTACTCTATTCTACCGGGTTCTGACAAAATGTACCAGGATATGAAGAGACTATACTGGTGGCCCAATATGAAAGCCAACATCGCCACCTATGTTAGCAAATGTTTGACCTGTGCTAAGGTTAAGGCCGAACATCAGAGACCATCGGGTTTGTTAGTGCAACCCGAGATACCTCAATGGAAGTGGGACAACATCACAATGGATTTTGTCATGAAGCTTCCTAAGTCGTCACAAGGTTATGACACTATTTGGGTGATCGTTGACCGACTTACAAAGTCTGCCATTTTTATGCCAATGAGGGAAACGGATCCTATGGATAAACTGGCGAGAATGTACCTAAAGGAGGTAGTCACGAAGCATGGAATACCTGTCTCAATCATCTGTGATCGTGACCCTCGGTTCGCATCAAATTTCTGGAGGTCACTTCAGAAGGCTTTGGGTACAAGTTTGGATATGAGTACTGCATATCATCCGCAAACCGACGGACAAAGCGAGAGAACCATCCAAACTCTCGAGGATATGCTACGTGCTTGCGTAATCGACTTTGGAAATGGTTGGGTTAAACATTTGCCATTAGTCGAGTTTTCATACAATAACAGTTATCATGCTAGCATTAAGGCTGCACCGTTTGAAGCACTTTATGGTCGAAAGTGTCGTTCACCCGTGTGTTGGGCCGAGGTTGGACAAGTTCAACTCACTGGTCCAGAATTAGTGCAAGAAACAACGGAGAGGATCATCCAGATCAAACAAAGGATTCAAACCGCTCGCGATCGACAAAAGAGCTACGCTGATTTAAAGCGTAAACCGATGGAGTTTCAAGTTGGAGATAAGGTTATGCTTAAGGTTTCACCTTGAAAAGGGGTCGTACGTTTTGGCAAATGGGGGAAGTTAAACCCCAGATATGTCAGACCTTTCAAAGTGTTGAAAAATGTTGGGTGCCATTTCTTTACAAGCTGAGCTTCTCAGAGTCTGAGCAGGGTCCACAATACGTTTCATGTATCCAACTTGAAGAAATGTTATTCTGACGATCCATTAGTCGTTCCATTGGAAGGACTCCAAGTGGATGACAAGCTCCATTTCGTTGAAGAGCCTGTAGAAATTATGGATCGCGAAGTCAAACAATTGAGGCGAAGCCGTGTCCCAATTGTCAAGGTTTGATGGAACTCTAGGCGGGGTCCTGAGTTTACGTGGGAACGTGAAGATCAATTCAGGAAGAAATATCCACACCTCTTCACCAAGACCGCACCATCATTAAGTGCCATATCATAAGCCTTGAGGACAAAGCTCATTTAACGGGGGAAGACTATAACACCTCGTGTTTTAGGTCATTGTACGATGTTATGTAATTCACAATTTATTTTTAGGGTTTTACGCGTTTGCTATTAAATCGTAATCGTTAAGCTAAATCGCGTAAACTAAAAATGATCATTCAATGTAAACGGGCATTAAACAATTAAATGTTTACATCAAGCAAGTGTTATATGATTATTTAGAGGATAATTATTAACATTGCACATTTTATTTTTATTGGTTACGTTAAGTGTTTACGTTTCGCGATAAAGTACGTTTAGGCCTTCCGGGATGCACGTTAAACTTTCTACGCTTCTCCAGATTACCAAATTTATACTCAATACATTAAGTTTATTAAACTTCAGTATTATCACTTTATACTATTCATTATAAAGGAAATTCCTAATCATAAATTACAATGTACAGTTATACCTTTTTTCTATAGTCTTTATACACTTATACTTCAAATATTCATATACACCAAGTAAAAGATCAAAAGATATTTTCAAGCCCTCCTAGCATATGAAACGTGTGTGTGTATGTATGTATATTAAGCCAAGAGTCACCAAGAAGCTTCACAAATATCTTCATACATGCATCTTGCATCCACTTGAACCATGACTAGCCAAGTCTTATCCAAGATAAGCCCTAGTCATCTTTCTAAGAGTTCCAAGCCTTGCCACCTTGCATACTTCCACTTGACATCAAAAATTTCTCATATGATCTCCAAGTAGTATATATATGCATGCAAGTGTGAGTTAAGAACTCATACTCTTCATTTCCTTAGCAAAAAAATTCAAAAACACTCTCTTTGTCTCACTACCAACCCACGGCTCAAAATAGTAATTTTGAGCAATCCATTATTTGATTTTCTATCATTATACAAGCATATACACATCATTCCTAAGACCTTCTAAGGTGTTTTCAAGAGTTGGTTCACCATTTGCAAGCAAGGAAGCAAGAAAGGAAAAAAAGGGTTACTTGGGAAAAATTAGGGTTTCATCCTAATTTTTCAAGCCAAGAGGTTTAATCACAAGGGTGTGATTGTTATTCTTATCTCTACTCATCCACACAAGGTTATATCAAAAGCTTAATCTATTCATATTTAAGATTTTATGTGTTCATATGCTTTACTTAGTTAAATCACCATCTAGGGTACTCTTGAATATGTAAAATGAATTTTTACTTATTGTCAATGTTTTGTGAACTTATTTACATGCCATATGGATGCTAATATGATGTTAAAAGGGATGTATAAGTGTTTTAACATGATGCTTAAGAGTAAACATATATATGAACAAATTAGGGTTTCTAAAAGTTTTCTTATTAAGTTAGATGTGAAAGTATTGCAAGGACTTATGCTCTTGATACTATGGACTCTCTTGGACAAAACATGACCTAATGGACCTAATATATGTAAGACATAAGATATTAAGGGTTCTAATGGGTTTGTAACAAAGTGGTAAAGCTAAACAATGACTGTTCTTCATCCAGTACTGCACCATTCTCCTGGGCTTGCATTAGTAGCATCTTGTCCTTGAAGTAGTCTGAATCCTGAAGTCGCTTTGGCCTTGGACATTCTCGTGCTATGTGCCCTAGTCCGTTACAGTTGTAGCACTTAATGGGTTTAGCTTGACCAGGATTAATAATGCCTCCTCTGTTCTGACCTCCTACATTCCCAGCTACAACATTTCCTCTTGCATTGTTTCTCTGAAATGGTCTTCCTTGATTATTCGCATTGTATCTTCCACGGACATCTTGAACCACAACTCTGCCGTCTTGAACCGTAGCTTTGTTCCTTGCATTAGACGACGTTCTAAGTTGATTGTTTGTTTGAGGAAGATGTGATTTGTACGATTGAGTGAGGAGGGCAAGTGAGTTGGATAAACTTTCAATCAAGTTTTCAGTTGAAGAACTTCCTGAGTCCAGTTGAAAGTTGTCAGCAGGAGATGGTTCATTTGAGGATTGAGGAGACTTGGATGATTGTGTTGGATACTGCTGAACTGAGGCATTCGACACTAGTGCCAAAGGATCATTAGTTGGTTGAAGGAACCTTTCCATCATTGTTCTGTTCTCATTAGCATGTACCTCATGTTGCTTCAAATAGGCATAAAGCTGATCAAAATTAGACTCCTTCAAACCTCTGTTAAGTTTGACTTCAGTTATGAATCTACTCCACTCAGGTAACATGTTGTTCACAAACTTAGAGTTAAGCTGCATCCTGGGCATGGTCATCTTGATGTTTCTCATGTCATTAATGAGCTTCGTAAACCTAACATAGTATCCGTGAATGGTTTCTCCTTTGATTTGACGGAAGTGTTCAAATTCATCGTATAACTGAGATTCCCTGTCATCCTTTGTTAACTCAGAACCTTCCAGAATCATCTTCACATTGTCCCAAATGTCTTTGGCGTCAGTATAGTGGTTGATGAGTGAGTAGATGTCTTTTGGTATACCTTGAAGTAGGATATTTGTTGCACGAATGTCAGCTTTATACCTTTCCTTTTCTTCAGCTGAAAGGTCGTTAAGGACTCTAGCACGTACTGGACCTTGTTGAACTGCACCCTCAGTTCCTGCAGCAATAACATCTGAGACCGTTCCCATATGAAATGGACCTTCATTAATGGACTTCATTATATTCTCTCCATTATCCTTTCCCAGACAGTACAGACGTATACGTTGTTGCCAAGATTCAAAGTCTGTTCTATCAAGCATTGGTGGGCGTGTATCAGAACCGGCACACTGGATATCTTCTGACATACTAGACATCTTGTTTTATTATGATATGATATGTTTTGATCGATCAATGATTAGTGAGTATACGTTAAAAGTGGTGAGGTTAACGTATTTGTTTCGTGTTTAAGTGATATTAAGTCCCAAGTTTGAATAACTTCCAAATTGCACAAACAGTCGCACAACTCGCCGCCAGTGGTACCAAACCGCCGCGAAGAATATGAGCAAACCGCCGTCAGTTGTAGTAAAGCAACCCGCTGCTTCTGTCAACCCGCTGTCTGAATCAAATCGCCGTGCTGTCAAACCGCCGTGTACAATTTTGAGCAACCCGCCGTAGAGTTTTCAAACCGCCATAGCTTCTGTTCGTATTTTTCTAATAAAATATTCAAACCGCCTTCAACCTGTATAACTCGCTGCCTATAATCTTAGCAACTCGCCGTGGAAAGCAACCCGCCGTGTCAGACAGTTGGTCACCTACTATATAAATTATTCCTTTTTAATCAACTCGCCACGAAGAATATCTGCCAACTCTCCACGAAGAACAACGAGTTTTATCACAAAAAACACCTATAAATCACCCTTTTGAACGATTTCTCTTGATTTCTTTTGCACAACTCAGTACTACAAGGCTATAGTAACTAGTAACACCCAAACTTTAACATAACAAACATCAAAATCTGGAGAATTAAGAAAAACGAGTTGCAAACCTTAAAAAGCACTCTTTTTGATCTAAATCAAGAAAGAAATCGCACATACACACGATCTAATCATCCCATAAGCTCTGATACCAATTGTGGTATATCATATATCATAACACGGGGTCGTTTCTTGGACTTGGCTAGTTTCTAGAGAGAGAAACACATGAGAGGTTTTCTAGAGAGAGAAACAAGTGTGTTTAAATGGAAAATGAATAATGACTAGCTACCTCTTCCAAAGTTGGAAGAGGTATATATATAGTTCTTACAATATATCGGGTATTAGTACCCGGTTAATTACCGAAAGTCATACGTTAAACTATTAACTACGAGCTATTAATAAACAGTTAAATACACTGGGTGACCGAGTCTTTTTCTAACATCTAACAACCCACTTATTCCTTGAGGGTGTTTTATATACTGGTTTTCCACTATTCGAGTCTTTACCAATTAATTAAGAACCTGATTACTGAAACATTATGGGTCACCTACTGGTCTAACTAAGCTCATAATTTAAAGGTAAAGATAGAACTTTATTTGTGATCCTATTAGTCCAGTAATATAAAACATGATATGGAGAGCTATCCCAGTATCTAGATTACTTTTTTGCTATCACTAGACCCAGTTGAATGATAGGTCGCATATTCAAGCACATAGAAGAGTATTAGATGATAAACATAATTAAACAATCAATGATTAATTAAGAAATCGATTTTTAAAACAAACCAAACATTGAACTTTTATTAAGATGGCTAATACCCGAGGGTATTAGCCTACAATCATTGTAATTATACAAGCGTAATAAAACAATTAAAATCGAACGATTAAGAGAGTAAAAATTACACGATGTCTTCTATAGATTCATGATCGATGCTTGACCTTGGTAGCTCTTCTTTTCTTTCAGAATTCGTCTTTTGTAAGTATGGTATAAGGAATATGATATTGCACACCGAAAACTCGGTTTTTAGTCTTCTATTTATAACCTCTGAAAAATGCTGGATACGTCGTATTGGGCTAGGCCAATACGGCGTATTGGGTTGTATCCATTGGATTGTGTGCAAAGTTTAAGATCAGTATAATATACATTCCCAAAATATAATATTTTTGTATCTCTGAACAGTTATCTTCATCGATACGGCGTATGGCAGAAGGTTTATACGCCGTATTAGGAATTGTGAATACGCTTTTTCTTGTGAAGACTTGGCGCTGATACACTGTATCTCTTTTCCTGGATACAGCGTATAGGTCATAATTGGTTAATCTACAAATGTCTTCGTTTAAGCTATAAAATATGCGCCTTTTAGCATGTCTTTACAAATCACTCCTCAATTACTGCAAATAACACTTTTAAGCAATTAAGTACACATTCTTGCAATAATTGTACAAAAGTGGTTAACTTATTCGGGATAAATGATGGTATAAATGTGACATTATTTGATGTCATCAAATATCCCCCCACTTAAATCCTACTTGTCCTCAAGTAGACTTTAGATTATATTGAAAATGTATCCTGACCGAAGTCAAGGATTTTTCCGTTGAAGCACATCTTTTGTTCTAATCATCTGTACAAGACCAAGCACCTCACGAAATATGGAAATGAAATCACTCAGATCACTCAACCAATCTAGGGTGTAACATTTAAGTGGTACGCTCAATTCCTCGGTCGTGATTAGCTTCGTATCATAAACTTGACAAGGATACACATCTCTACTACTAGAGCTAAGGAGAAACAGGTCAAAAGGCAAATTAGGTTTTATTAAAGGCTAAGGGTTAATCATTCTAATAGTCTTTCACCGATAGTATCACCACAATAAGGCAGCTGAAGCACACATACACGACCGTAACGACGGAATAGACATGTGTGTTCGAACACGTCTTCATTCAAGCTTAACCAAAGGTTAGTGATAACATCAAATATTTAATACTTTTTGGTGGCAAAATACCCCCTATATTACCTGCAAATGTTTCACTAACACTCGAAAATGAGATATTTTCTATCATTTTGTAGTTTTCAGGTGAAATGCAGGAAAATGATAAGAAACAAGGGAAAAGGACTCAAAGTGTAAATATTTGTGAAATGTTATGACGCAACACCAAATATGGTTACACCTTAACATATATTAAGTAAGTACGAAGATCAAGGATAACTTTACGGCTTAACACCATATCTAGTTACGCCGTAAACATGAATTTTGAAAGAAATCTTACCATAGATAGAGTTGCGTCGTAACACCCTAAATGGTTACACCGTAATCATGAAGATCTAAAAATATGGAAGGAAGATCACGTACTTATGGACATTATTTGAAGGTTACGGCGTAACACAATATCTGGTTACGCCGTAACAACTGCTTAAATATGGAATGCCGTGTAAGAAGGTTACGGCGTAACACCTTTATCAGTTACGCCGTAACAGGTTCGATACCTATAAATAGAGGCCTCATTCAAGCTATTCTCATTCAAGCTATTTCGAAATCAACTTCATCCACCATACCATTTGGAGAGGCGAACAAAAGGACTTCCAACCTTAAAAGAGTTCCACGGAGTCCAAGGGAGAAATCACAATTTTACTTAATTTTATATTTTGTAATAGTTCATAATGAATACTTTAAGAATCTATGAGCTTTCAATCTTTGATTAAGTCTATTTCTAGATGTGTTTCGTTACCATGAGGGGCTGAGCACTTAAGTGCTTGGCCTAGTTATGTAATTATTCTGTTATGATGTTTGTTTTCTTTAGATTATGGTTAGTTGATATCTTGACTATCGTGTTACCTTGAGTTTTGTTAGTACGGGTGGTTTGGACCTTGCTTGCCAAATTTAGATTATTAGTCAATATGGGATTCAACGGGTACTAGGGTGGATCTATGACTCCGACCCTTTGTGCAGGAACTAACCGGTTACCGCACTTATTACTCAATTTACTTATATTAGCACAAGAACTCTTTCAGAGTGGTTTCTAATTTTATAGGTTATTAGATATGTTTTGGGAATAGTTGGGATTAATCACTGCAACATTTGATATTCCTGATCCTATACAATTTGGGACTGAGCGAAATTGCGGGAAGTATTGGATAGGACTTTATTGCCTATTCAAGTCAATCGACATTAGAAACACTAATGAAATCTAGTTTTAATTGCAAGGAAAATGTTTCATAACAGTTTTAATGAAGTAACTAAAGTTAGCAAGTTATTCTCTCCTGATATCTCCACTCTATTTATTTTTTGTATATTAATTTTTTGTTTTTTTAGTTCCTTTTAATTCAAATCAAAAAACTATTTTCTAAACGTTACATGACATTTCAAATTAAAACTAAATTAAACCTTAGCTCTTGGAAGGACCTTGGATTTACCATTTCTTACTACCACGATCGGGGTTCTATGCCCGTTAGTGCATTGTTAGTTAGATCGAGTTTTATATATTTAAAACTTGTTAAAAATATATTTTAAAATAAAATACGCATCCAATTTTTCGCACCACTACCGGGGAAGTTAAAATTAGAATTAATTTGAATATTTCATCATTTCTCTTCTTTCCCTAAACTCTATATCTGCAGGAACTATGGCAGGAGTAGACATCAATACTCTTTCCATGGAACAATACCTAGCATTGTCACGAGAAAACCAGGCACCAGGTGTGGTTAAACCCAAAATCAGAGGCAATGTTAATTTTGAAATCAAGAGTCAATTCATGCGCGAATTAAAAGAAGACACTTTCTATGGGAACAAGAACAAGGATGCTCACGAATCCCTTGTTCCGGGTCCTTAAACATCGTTGGCTAATTTAATTTTCCAGGGTCTCTAAAGTCGCGTCTACGGCTTTGAGTTTTTCACTTTTTACTGCTTACCGGATCCACAAAAATATGGGTGGATAGACTAGCCTCGGGAACTATCAATACCCGGGATCTCCTCAAAAAGGCCTTTATCCAAAGGTATTGCCCACCTTCTATGACCGCAAAGCAGCTTGAAGATATTCACAACTTCAAGCAACAAGGAGACGAATCATTATACCAGGCTTGGGAGCGGTATAATGACCTGCTATATAAGTGCCATACTCATGACATCAATAGTCATCAAAAGGTAAATATCTTTTATAAGGGTTTGAGCACTATGAACCATCAATTGCTTACCAATCCCTGGGATGACACCACCCGAGCTCTCACAGCAATTCAGACCATTGCTGACCATTCTCAAAAATGGCAGGACGGAACGACAAGCAGGAATACTGAAAGCAATAGTAGCAATGATGGACTAGCTGCTTTGGTGAATAAGTTGGACAACCTGGGACGAGATATGAAGAAGCTAAAGGAAAGTGTTCATGCAATCTAATTTGGATACCAAATTTGTGAAGTACCTCACCTCGACAAGGATTGTCCCCTTAACGAGGAAGTTAAACATGTTAAAGAGTTCAGATATGAAGAATTTAGATGAACAAAGCCTTTTAACGGGAATAATGAAGGAAGATAAATCTTGGCCGAAATAGTTAAGAAATACATCAAAGAAGCCTCTATGAGACATGTAAAACAAGACGAATGGCTGAAAACTTTTTGCCATAACTTAGAAAAAGCCAAAACCGCTGTGATGAAATCATCCAAGGTCTAAAGTCCAGGGTGAAAACTTTGGCTAAGTAAGCAGTTACTAAGACAAATAAAAATGAGGATTGCAAGACAATCTTCACTAATAATGGAGCACCTCTATACACCCCATTCTACTACTCTCCTGAAGAAATCGAGTACATTTCGGCTAACTCTGGATTTTCAGATGACGATGAATTTAAAAATGTTACATCAATCCCCAACGAAGATTTAAAACAAACCTCCCCAAAACAAACAACAACCTACTATATAGAACCGTATGTTCCCCCAATTCCTTTTCCCAAGAGGCTCGAACAACATGCCAAAGAAGCATTGATCCATAAAACTATGGAAAGCCTAAATAAAATTAAGTCAAATCGACCTTTCCTCAAGGAAATCAGGCAATCTAAAGAATATCCTAAATTTATGAAGGACCTGGTAGCCAACAAGCCATTAACTATAGAAAATGAAGACGTTAGAATAAATCACAAATGATCAGCCCTTCTCCTTAACCAACTACCCCTGAAGGAGAAATATCCAGGAAGCTTTATCCTACCCTGCTTAATTGGAAGGTTAGACTTTAACAACGCTTTAGCAGACTTAGGAGCAAGCATTAGCATCATCCCTTTTTCTATGTATAAATGTCTAGGTATAGGGAAGCTTGAAACAATCAAAATGAACATAGATCTGGCCGATAGTTCTAAATGCATTCCGAAAGGGATTGTTAGGAACCTTCTGATAAAACTCAATAAATTCATCTTACCCATAGATTTTAGTGTACTTGATGTCCTGGAAGATTTTAAGATGCCTGTCCTTTTAGGAAGACCCCTGCTCGTAACTGCCCACGTTAACGTTGATGTCTTAAAAATCTATTTCTTTAGAAGTTGGGAATGAAAAAGTTATTTTTAAAATGAAAAGTGAGTTACCTGTTATAAGAAATGAATCAGTTCTAATGATCAAAAGCAACATGATAGCAGAAGAGGATGAATTAATGAACATAGAATCAGATTTATTCACATACATTACTAATACATGTGAATCAGCCAAATCCTTGCGATAGACACTGATTTGTTCACCTATGAGGTAGTAACTCAGGAAACATATGATGAAATAACTCATAAGTGTTGCTTAACCGCCCAAGAAGCTATTGAAGAAAATACTAAACTTATTTTAGAAAAACCACATGGGCATCATGCAACCCATCAAGCGAAGAGTATGCCGGGAGAAGCTCACGCAATAATGAAATTCAATGTTATTGGAAAAGTGAGAACGATAACGACCACACAAATAAATGGAATGACCTAAGTTTAAATGATTGGATAAAAATCAAATATGGGGAAGTAGATGAAACAATAAAAAAGAAAATCCTTACCGAACACTAGAGAAAGCGATTCGGAGTTGATTACGATGACAACAATGACTTTTATGACCCCGACCAATGCTGGGATGGTAGAAATAATGAAATATGAGAAAGGATCATTCATAACTTACATGAAGATTGATTCAAAGGGACATCTGATGACGAAGACGATATTGAAGGGATAATTGATTATCTCGAACCAATGTCATATGATGGGTTCGTAGATTTAGATGAAGAGGAATATAATAAAAGACGATGTAGGCTGTTATGAATGCCGTATATAGAACCACTTCCAATCATAATTGAACAAGTAAAAATTACCCGATATAGTTTAGGACCAGGAGAGGTGTACATGAAACTTGAAGTTTCAAATACGAAAGAATTACCTCGGACAAGGAACAATGTTGCTACTATAAGGAGCAATATCATGGAGGAGGTTTTTGAAAATTATAAAGACGAGATGACATAGGATGGGGAATGAGTCTAACTTAAAGACTCAATAATAAACAAAAGTGCTTATCGGGAGACAACCCGTCCTTCATTTAATAAAATTTCCTTTTTGCATTACTTGGTTTGCATGTTTCTCACTTTGTTTTGCAGAATCTAGAAGCTAGGAGGCAATTACCAAGACCGACTCGAATCAAAATCATGTGGTAACTTTGTTGAATCTGCAGCAGTTACGGCGTAACAACTTTAGTTTACGCCGTAACCACTAAAGTTACGACGTAATCCGTTTCATGGTTACGCCGTAACACCTTAAAACTTAAAAGTTTTACCACTTGATTATGACGTAACCACTGGAGTTACGACGTAACCTCCTTCTAAAATTTTAAAATTTTAAGTTTTAAACATGTCTAAACCTTGTATACGTGAATGGACTTTGTGGGAATGTTCTCTGGAAGCCCTCATGAGACTAAACTCGTCCACTTGGTGCAACCGTGATTCCGACGAAAGTGAGTTAGGTTTGTATTTCATGTACACTTCATATTTCTTGTAGAATGATTTTATGCTTTGGTTTGTTTTTGTGATCACAAGGGATAAAGAGCTTGCGGGAAAACAGAAATAATCTAAAGATTTCTGCCAAATTTCAAATTTCGAAGCAATGCTCAAGGAGTTTCTTGTTTTAATTCTACTCTTTCTTTTTTTTCACTTCCTTAATGTACAATAAGGACATTGTACAAATCAAGTGGGGGGGGATGGGAGTAGAATTAATACTTGACGTATGTTTTGCCTTCGATTTTCTAGTTTTCTTTGAAAATTATGCCAATTTTAAAAATTTTGACAAATTTTTCTTAAATAATTAGAATTAATCTTTGCCGAATGCACATTACCCTTTGTTATTACTTGGTGAGATTTATGCCTAATATTCCGTTTCCATCATATTACTCAAAAATCTACCAAAATATTAAGTGTGTCGGTAGTATTGTAGACTTTAGAACTTGGCATGTACATCATTTCGAGACCTAATTGATTAGCAGGAATAGATAGTTCAAGAAGGCAACACTTAGAAAATCACCCAAATAGCCTATATGTGTGTGTTTATTGACTTGTTACACTGACTTGTCGACCTCCCATGATAAAACCTTTTGTTGCACTCATTATTAGTGCAAGATACCCCTAGATCACCCTTGTTATACCAATCTATGTTTTCATCCAATGTTTATTTTCTTTGTGTTGAAATCGCTGGCTACTTAAGTCCATGGTTCGGGGGGAATGGGAACGAGAATTATATGCATTCGTAGAAGACCAATCAGTTATGATCTATAAAGACCCCCCTGTATCACCACTTTTGACATTGTTTATCTAAAGTAGGGAGATGTGCGTATAATACCGGATGTTGCAGGGGAAATAATTAAAGATATAAACTCCTGTAATATTTGCATATTTATCATGAAGAAAATGAAGAAAGGATGGTGAAACAAAAAGCCACCCATGTGCTAAAAAAATATAAAGATGGTGCAAAATAAAAAATAAAAAAATGGAGCTAGTAGCCCATTATTGCACCAAGACATCTCAGTAATTATGAAAAATGGAGCTAGTATCCCATTGTTACACCAAGTCATCTCAATACTCATGAAGAATGGAGCTAGTAGCCCATTATTGAAGATCAGATTTTTGGACCTAGACTCTTGAACCCATAGATGGACTGTAGTTAGTTATTACAATCTTAGATTACTTTATACTATTTGTTTTGTGTTAACAACCATTATATGTGTACCCCATGTCTATCCTAACCTTTTATCACCCATTAAAACCATATTACCCTTGTTGATTTTAAGAATTATTTAGACCCTAATTCTAACTGGTGCAGATTTGTGTACTTTCCAAGCTTATGATAGAATACATGCTATGACTGTGCAATTGAGCGATCACCCTAAAAATGAAACACTTAGACTAGTGGAGAGTTGAGTGACTTTTTATCCCCTTTTTGTAGGGTGTTCGGCTTTGATGTTTTCTAGCATAAGAGTTTTATAAATTCATTTCTTGAAGTTATTCTCGAGAAATCTTTTTGTGAAATGTTCTAACAGGTTCTACTTGAGGGCAAGCAAAAGTCAAGTGGGGGGATATTTGATAACATCAAATATTTAATACTTTTTAGTGGCAAAATACCCCCTATATTACCTGCAAATGTTTCACTAACACTCGAAAACGAGATAATTTCTATCATTTTGTAGTTTTCAGGTGAAATGCAGGAAAGTGACAAGAAACAAGGGAAAAAGGACTCAAAGTGTAAATATTTGAAGAATGTTACGGCGCAACACCAAATATGGTTACGCCGTAACATATATTAAGCAAGTACGAAGATCAAGGACAACTTTATGACGTAACACCATATCTAGTTACGCCATAAACATGAATTTGGAAGGAAATCTTACCATAGATAGAGTTGCGGCGTAACACCCTAAATAGTTACGCCGTAACCATGAAGATCTACAAATATGGAAGGAAGATCACGTACTTATGGACATTATTTGAAGGTTACGGTGTAACACAGTATCTGGTTACGCCGTAACAACTGCTTAAATATGGAATTTCATGTAAGAAGGTTATGGTGTAACCCACTTATCAGTTACGCCATAACAGGTTCGATACCTATAAATAGAGGCCTCATTCAAGCTATTTTGACATCACTTCCTCCACAACCAATTAGAGAGGCAACAAAGGCTTCCAACCTTCAAAGAATTCCACCTAGAGTCCAAAGGAGATCATACTTTACTTACTTTTTGTATTTAATGGTTCATATACGAATACTGTAAGAATTATGAGCTTTCAATATATGATTACTTCTATTTCTTGCTGTGTTTCCGTTACCATAAGCGGCTAAGCACTTAAAGTGCTGGCCTAGTTATGTAATTACTGTTGTTATGATGTTTGTTTCTTGTTAGATTATGGTTTCGTTAGATATTCCTTGACTATCGTGTAACCCTGTGTTTTGGTAGTATGGGTGGTTTGGACCTGGCTTGCCCTATTATTAGATTATCTAGTCAATATAGGATCCAACGGGTACTAGGGAGGATCTATGACCCCGACCCCTAGTTTAAGAACCAATCGGTCACCGCATTTATCACTCAATATACTTAAAAAGCACAATAACTCTTTCAGAGGGGGTTAATAATCTTTATAGGTTATTAGATATGTTTTGGGAATAGTTGGGATTAATCACTGCAGCCTGGATATCCTACCTCATATACGATTTGGACTGAGTCAAAATCACGAGAAGTATAGGATAGACTGTATATGCCTATTCAAGTCTATCGACCTTAGAAACCACTAATGAAATCATAGTTTAACATTGCACAGGAAAATGTTTTCATAAGAGTAGTAATGAAGTAACTAGGTTAGCACGTTTCTCTCCTGATATCTCCAACTTTATCTATTTTCAGTATTTAATTTTATTGTTATTTTAAGTTCCGTTCAATTCAAATCAAAAACCATTTTCTAAACGTGACATTTCAAATTAAAACTAATTACAACTTAGCTCTTGGGACGACCTCGGATTTACCATTCTTTACTACTCACGATCAGGTTCTCTGTTCGTTATTGCGTTGTTAGGTAGATCTAGTTTTATAAATTTAAAACTTGGTAAAAATATATTTTAAAATAAAATACGCATCAGTTAGGATGAAGAATTATATAGGGTAGGGACCTTCCAGTTTTCACCAAAAGTCGTAAACCAACAAGGCGGCTAAATCACGCATACATGGCCGTAACAACATAATAGGCATGCATGACTCACTCCAACCTCGTTCGAGTAAAACCAAAAGTTAATCGCTAGGAATGGGAAGTAAATGGCTGTTAAATAAAATTCACAAAACAAATAGATTAAGCTTAAACAAATAAGGTAGTTGCTAGTAACTTTAGACTCAAAATATATACAAAAGCCTCGATCATAGAGATGACAAAGACAATCTAAGTTGGCGTTTCCATAACGGTCAACTTCCCTTACATCCCAAACTTACATACTTTTACAAAAGTGGTGATATCGGCCACTGATGACATCAAATAACGTCACTTTATTATACCATT